>JASSUY010050996.1:0-14041 GCA_032466535.1 Forpus xanthops | reverse complement strand
CTGCGTGGAGACCTCATAGCAGCCTTCCAGTATCTGAAGGGGGCCTACAGGGATGCTGGGGAGGGACTTTTCATGAGGGACTGTAGTGGGAGGACAAGGGGCAAAGGGTTCAAACTTAAACGGGAAGTTTAGATTGCATATAAGGAAGAAATGATGTACTGTAAAGGTGGTGAGGCTCTGGAATGGGTTGCCCAGGGAAGCTCCATCCCTGGCGGCGTTCAAGGCTGGGTTAGACAGAGCCTTGGATGGTATAGTTTAGTGGGAAGTGTCCCTGCCCATGAAAAGGGGGTTGGAATTAGATGATCTTAAGGTCCTTTCTAACCCTAACTATTCTATGATTCTATAAAATATACTCCATAAACTGACCATCAGTCTTTTTTTCCTAATTGCAAACAAATTTGTCTTGTGTGATACAAATGGCACCTCATTGCATGTTATACAATTGTTTCCAAACATTCCCTATTTAGTGTCAGCCATTAACCTTCAGTTAGTAGATCACTGAGGTCAGGATTAGGGATTTATAATCCAGTCAATTTGCATTTATCTCCCCGCAGTCAGAACCGCAGAGAGGCTTCTAATCAGAAGTGTTTGCTACACAACTTTTTACAACTCAAACAGGACAGTCGGCCTGTCCACAGATCAAGGTAGGTTTTCTTGTCAGATGGAGGTAAACTAAGACTGCCTGAACATGCTTTAATCAACACCAGCTTTCAGCAGGAAATTTGGAGTTTGGCTAAGCAAAATTTCATTAACATTACCTGCTGCAAACAGAAAGAATCTACTTTTGTCAAAAACTGACTATTAGAGAAGTATTCTTTTTTTCTAATAAAGGAAAATCACTCGAAAATCTATCATGAAAATCCAGTCTTTCCAATACTCCAGTGGCCCTGTTCTGAACTGTGAGGTGGGCCACTGAAGTCTCCCAAGCCATGCCATAGATTCACGATGCACAACAGCAGTGGAGTTAAAACCTGTGGTGCACCAGAGAAGAAGTGTTGCAGGCTACTAGCCCAAGGACAGAATGGTGGTGACAGGAAAAATCTAAACTCTAGCATCTGCTATGTACAAATAGGTCTATTTTCAGACAATTTTTTTATGCAGAACAAATGCCATCTCTTCACAAAATCTTATGAGGCACTGGAATGGTTTGCCCAGAGAAGTTGCAAATGCTCCATCCCTGGTCGTGTTCAAGGCCGGGTTGGACATAGCCTTGAGTGGCATGATTTAGTGGGAGGCGTCTCTGCCCGTGGCAGGGAGATTTGAACTAGATGATCATAAGGTCCTTTCCAACCCTAACTATTCTATGAGTCTATGATTCTATGAATAAGTAAAGCAAGATGGTCAAATAGAATAGTAGAATCATAGAACTATTAAGGTTGGAAAAGATCTTTAAGACCATTGAGTCCAACCACTAACCTAGCACTGCCAAGTTTACCACTAAACCATGTTCCTCATTGACACATCTATATATCTTTTAAACATCTCCAGGGATGGTGACTCAGCTGCTTCCTTAAGCAGACATTTTTATTAATATCAAATCTAAACTTTCCATGGCACAGCCTGTGGCCACTTCGTCTCATTCTATCACTTGTTACTTGGAAGAAGAGACCAACACCAACCTTGCTGCAACCTACTCTCAGGCTGTAAAAAGCAATAAGGCCTCCCTTGACTCTCCTTTTCTCCAGGCTACACAGACCCAGTTCCCTCAGCTGCTCCTCACAAGACATGGACTTTAAACAATTCTCCAGCTTTGTTGCCCTTCTTCAGACACAATCCAGCACTTCAATGTCTGTCTTGGACAGATGGGCCCAGAACTGAAGACAGTATTCCAGGTGCAGCCTCACAACTGCCGAGTACAGGGGGATAACCCTAGTCCTGCTGGCCACATTATATCTGATACAGGATGCTATTTAGCCTTCTTGTCCACCTGGGCACGCTGCTGGCTCATGTTCAGCCAACTGTCAACAAACACCCCTAGGTCCTTTTCCACTGGGTAGCTTTCCAGCCACACTTCCCCAAGCCTGTAGGACCACAAGATGAGGTTGTTGTGACTCAAGTTCAGGACTCAGCACCAACCTTTCTTAAACCTTATACAATTGGCCTCAGCCCATCCACCCTGCCTGCCCAGGTCCCTCAAAGACACAAATATGCTGTTGAGTCAAAACAGTTCAAAACTCCCTCTCAAAAACATCAGCACTCTTGAAGTACCTGATCCAAAGCTATTAAGTCAATAAAACTCCATTAGCACCAACTGGCTTTCTATTTGATCCCATGCAGCAAGGTGGGAATTGTATTCCTTTTAAATACCCCAATGAAATTAAAGAGCATTTCCAGTGAAAATGTCTTCATAGTCTCCTATTACAGAAGTTGTACTTTTGTTATTTAACCAGAAATCTCGACAGTTTAGGACAATGTAGTGTATTGCATTCCATGCTACATTCTTTAAATATTTTGATGGACACAGAGGAGTACAGAAGCCCCACAAGGGGTAGTTCCTTCTCTGTTTGAAAATCAGCTATCTGCTTTTCAGTGCTCGAGCTGCCGTAGGTGGAAATGAATTTAGCCCCTGCAAATCAGGAGGAATCCACCAAATTACTGACAGCTTAAACTACAGAGTGCTAGAGAAGCCCTGACTGCTTCAGGCTACTTCCCACCATTTGGCAAGGCTACTAAAGGATTGTTAATTTTCAAATACCCTTTTTATCTTTTATTTTATTTTTTTTTTATTTTTTTTTTTTTTTTTTTTTTTTTAATAAGATCTTCTTATAGACTTTCTGCTGAAGAGGAAGGATCCTACAAAGCAGAACAAAGCCAGGAAGGCGCGTGGCTTAGCAACAAATAGAGAGTCAACAGGGACAAGAACAAGAGTAAAGTTAAGGAGCAAAAGCAGTAAGAAGAGGATATTGAAGGAAAAATAACCAGCTATTCTGACAGCCTCCGGATGCCATTCAAGAAGCCTTTTAGAGAGTTTTACATGAGTGTGTGCCCAGGGAATAGGCTCATGGATACCAACAGGCAAAGTCCTTTCTGACATGGTTCTTCCGGGGTGAGAGAATGGAATTCTACCAGGAACAGGCTAACCAAGCTATGTACAAAAGGACCTTCCCTGCATGGGTCATAGTGTTGAAAACAGCCCACATGTGGCCTCATGAATCGAATTAAGCATGGCACAGGGGAAAAACAAGATATTTCTCTGTCTAGGTTTATAGTCTTTGGCTTCTCTCTGGAGGCTATCAGCAAGGTTACCAGTGACTGCCAAGTGTAGCTATGGTGTCATTATGGAAACACCTGCCCATGAGACCACAGCAATACAGCTCACCCACAAAGGCCAGCAAACAACAGATGGTAGCAAGTTTTGAACACTACCAACATGGACTGGATTTGAACCAGCAAGTTAGAAGTAAAAATGTTGCCAGCTCATTTCTTATTCTTTTCAGCTATTTTTTCCCCTGCTAACATTATATATTATGTATTACCTTACATGAAGTCCTAGAGAAGGACTCGATTAAAAAAAAAACAACAGCTTTCCCTTTGCTGTGTAATACAAAGCAAAACTGGCAAACATGGATGCCTACTGTTTACATTTTACAGTAAGAGGGCAATTTCACACTGCCTACTACTGCTGCTGCAATATTTCCATACCCACTTTTTTTTGTTTGTTTGTTTTAACTCAGTTCATGCCAGAATTAAAATGAGAAGACTCATAAAAAATGTCAGGTCTTCTCCATTATGATGAGTTTGTGCCAACCCCCTGCCTGCATGTCTGTTGTGATATGATATTGATCTGTTTACAAAGCCAGGTCAGCTCTGTGGCTGGCCTAGATGAAACAGCAGGTATCCATCCTTTACCCAGTTCATGCTGCCTGTCAGCCAACCCCAGCTACTGTGCTCCTGCCCACTACATACTGTACATGGTTGCAGGTCTGTTCTTACTAACACAACTGTTTCCACCAGTGTCACTGAAGGCATAGGATTCCTTAATACTTAAAATCATCTAGCTTGCTCTCACTCAGGCATCTTTCACCTTCCACAGAAAGTCAATGAATCAAAGGTGAAGCAGAAGGCTCAAAGTCAAAAACATCCAAGCAGCTTGCTGAAAGCATACGTTGTAGGGCAGGCATACTGCAGTGATGTGTGGGTGGTAGGCTGCTTGTCTGGCTGCCTGCCTGCCACTCTTCACACGTCGGCAGTACACCTCCAGGATGCTGCCGTACCATAACCAGCCTCAATGGCACAGGCTGCCAACGCTTCAGGAGACAGGCACAGGCCTCTTGGATTTGGAGAGCTTTTGGATCTACAGTTATTTAGGATTCTATTTATGAGCCTGTTGTGCAATAAAAAAGTGTGCTGAGGGAAAAGAGTGGCTTTTCTGTACCTCACACATTATTGGACAGAAATTTAATTATAAGCCCTTATCACTATTTAGGAGTGGAAAGGGCTGGAGACTATAAACCTCCTGGATAAAATCTTAACCTTGAGGGAAGCAAAGGCAAAATTACTGTTGACATGAATAAAGCCAGGATCTCACTCTATATATTTGTATGTGTGTGTACAGGTGTGGTTACATTTTCATAGAGAATCAGGATTACTTACTAACTGTCAAGCAGAGACTGCAGCAAAGACTGTCCACAGCATCATCGAAGCTTATGGCAATGTTCCTGAGATTCTCACTTCCTTTGCAGCTACCAGTAAGAGCCAAATAAAAGTCTCCTAAACGGAATATGAGTTTTGCTTTAAATATAATTTATTTGTAAAATAGCATTCTTGAGTAATTACATGGGGTTTTTTGTTGCTTTCTGAGGTTAATATTCATTTGGCAAAATGAAAGTAAGAGTGCATTATTCTGTCCTTTATTAAATCACATTAGTTACTGACGTTTAAGTGGCCTTCTCAGTTGGAAATAAATCTCACAACATTGGCTAGCAAATTTTGACTGTAGATACCGTGGAAAAGCAAACTGGTTGTGAATGCCTCATTTCTATTTATTATTTTGTATTTGTAATTTCTGGCTTTCTCAGAAGCAAGGTATACGTAGCTTTGTGTTGCTTTACAAGCAAAAAATAAGAATGTAAATTTTGTGATATAATCATTCCTAACTCATCCATTTTCTTATTCTAACATCTACAAGGATTTAGGTCTATGAATTTTATGGAATTCACCTGTCTGGGTTTTTTTTGCTTAAGCACTTTCTGTCAAAGGCAGATCCCTCAGTGATGCTAACGACTACATATCCTTTGGCATACATGGAAATATAACAAGCAACTCCACCAGAAATCTGCTCCAGGTAACCAAAATACTATTTTTCTTAACATCTGCTAAGTTTCACATGAAGTTGCATCTGGCTTGCGTTGGCTTTTCTCAGTTTTTCTCACATAGCCATACATCTGTTCCCACACAACTCACTGGTGACCTCCATCTGACTGAACAGAAATGGAACCCTTTTTCCAGGTTTGCCACCTCAGCCCTACTCTTGCTTCTCAAGAAGCCATTCCAGTTATTCATCTTTCAGTCTTCACAGTCCACTGTATCCCAGGACAGGATTCATTTCAGCCAATCCTAGCTGTGCTGTGCAGGTATCTAACCTACACTGATTGTAAAATCCCCCAGAGAGACCCTGAAGAGGGAAATATGAACAGGGGATCATTTGTCTCATCTTTATTGCAACCAGATTCTGAGTTACCCAGATTGCTGAGTACTTTTTTCTCATGGCAAACTCCACAAAAATGCTAAGACACTTTCAAACTTCAAAAGGCAAGGATGTTGCTGAGCACAAACTAAGATAATGGACTTTTAGATGGCAAAAGCTGACATATGACAAAAAAAGACAGAAGAGAAATAGAAAGTATTTAATCACTGCTTCACCCCTGATCCTCCTCTTGCTTCCTTGGAGGGTCTCAACCAACTCAGAGTGGTGGCAGACACTGGTTTTCCTTCCTGCTCCTGCAGCACTTCTCTTGCTGTCTCTCATTCCCAAGACATAGGTCCTTCCTGAACCTTTCAGCAGTTTCTCAAGCTGTCCTGGAACAGCAAGCCCTGAGCATCATGGTGGGAACTTCTCTCTGCTTCCTCTGCTCCCCTGACTCAGTAGTTTCTGGCACCTGGTTCCCTGAGAAGGCCCTGTAGCTTCCCTCAAGAAGGTGCAATCTCCCCCTCCTTGTGGACAGATTTAGGGCAAATTCTTCAGGAGACGTGCCAGGCAAGGAATTCCATGAGCTCACCCAAGACTTTCAGTACCACTTGCATCATATGAAAGAGCTGGAAGAGGGAAGGATCTCACAATCTGAACTGTTACTATGAGTAACCAGTTCACCTCCAGTTTTTTAGCGGCACCTGGTTGCGACCACTTCTTTTAGCTGGACTTCAAAAGGGACAATCACCCAATTGCCTGTTCCCATTTTTGTACATCCAGGAAATGTGAACTGCCTCATGAAACAAGCAGTGGTAATGCTACATGTATGTTCATGCCATTTAATTTCTTATGAGGCAAGAGAGAAGAGACACACCAACGCCACAGCTGGTGCATGATCTCATAAACTTGGACAAAAAGAAATTGAGATGTCAATCCAATTTGCTTCTGTATAAGTCCATTTCATTTAGTTTCAAATTTAAAAATCAAAATGTACTTATAGGAAGAATGGTACCAACTTGTTTATAATTACTAAACTGAGCTATACAGCAATGATTTATGACTGGCACAAAACAAGTTCCTTTTACATTAGCCCCACTTACCCAATTTTTAAATTAAACAGAAATCCATCCTTTTTCTAAGGAGACCATCTATCATAATAAAAACTCCTTTTAGAAACAGTAGTTTTCTGTAGCCAGACATTGCACTGATGCACATTTCACCAGGCTCAGTGCTATGGTTATATAAGGACACCCTCTAAAGGGGGATGTGCACAATTTGGCAATGGGTGAATGGAATATATCTTCCTTAAAAGTCACTTAACAGAACTGTCCTTTTTCTTTTATTTTTTTCTGTCTTTTAACCTCAAATTACAACAATATATTCATTACAGTTTATGGGGGCTTTCTTCTAAATTGTCACTATCTTCTTTAGTTTTTTTCCTTTACACAGATTTACTTTCATTGATACAGATCTTTTGCATCCTTGAATTCAGTATCAGTTTACCTATATTCTTTGGCGAAGATACCTGCAAGGACACAAATAGCAGCTGTCTGGCCAAGAATTAACATATTGGTAAGTACCTTAAACCCCTTTAACGCTACAAGAGTTATAACACAGATAGAGGCAATATCAGCTTTCAAATCTCTCCATTTATGGCAAGGGGCTCCTTTCTTATCCTGCTGAGTCAATCTGAAATGTACCACATTTCAAAATATTACTATTTTTTAAGAGCATAATGCTTTTAAACTAAGTTGTTAAACACTCTGGAGCCTTACAAAATGCACCAACCCCCAGATAATTTTGTAACAAATAATAGTAGGGAGAAAAGTAGCTACTGCAAATCCTAATTAAGTATTTTGATTTTTGCTGCATTTTGGCTGCTGTTTATTATTAAATTCATCACCTGATTTCTGTTGGTGCTTTTTTTTTCAACTACTTCTTTGTTTACTTAATTGAGCAGTTTATAATTATCATTTTGGAAAAACGAATTTTCCTCTTTGATTTTACAGCTGATCATATTTGCTAAGTCTTTTAGACCTTTCAATTTCAATACCCTTCATAACACTGGCAGGATTAACCCTAAGCAACAAACCAGCTTTCCAGTCACAATGGCAGGGTGCTGAGTTCTGTTTCTTACCCACAGTCAAACACAGACCTTCCCTTACCTTTGGTCACCTTTTCCTGTAACATGCAACCTATTCCCCAATAACACAAATCTGCTATTAGAATCAGTGGTAGTGAATTCTTGCATGCATGGAGAGGTCTGTGGTAGAAAAGTGACTTCTGGATACAGTCGGTCAGCCCTGCCATGAAGCAACTCCAGAATCAGAGCTGGTACCACAGAATCACTCTGATTTTGCAGCAGGAAGGATCCACCATAATTTTCAATGCCTCACTTTAGATTTTGAACAACCAGACTCCTCATTTGTTTTTTAGCTTTCACCTTTTGAAGTAGGTTATTTCCTTTCTCCTACTTGGGCAAGGCAGCAATTCATTAGGAAGAGAAGGGCACACACAGCCAAAACTATTTCATGTTGCAGAGTAGGAAAGTACCCGTAAAACTTGTCAATCACACAAATTGAGGCACTACTGTGTGCAAAACAGGAAGACTGGGTATATCACAGTGAACTGTATGCCCTTGAAAACTAGAGTGAAGTAACAGTTATGTGATGAGATTTAATTGTACAAAGTGGAGAGTCATGAAGTAAACAGAAACCCCTCCCCTCAGGTATGAATATGATTGGATTGACAAGGAAAGAGAAGAAATTGACTGGTATCCTCCTCAGTCATAGGACAAAAAGGCCATGAGTGTAACATAACTGTAAGTAAATGTGATCCCACATCACATCAGCTAGGACATTTCTTGCTGGGATAAAGGAATATTGCTTTTGTTGTAGATGACATTGATGAGCTCTTTACAGTAAAGCTGCCACAATTCTGGTCTCCTGCACTAGACAAATTTAAACTGATATTGTATAGCGGTGGAACAGCAGGCTGATAAGGAGAATGGAGAGCTCACAGTAGAAGGGAAAAATAGCAAGAGCTGGTCTAGTTCAACCTAGAAACATAAAGAATAAGAGGGGATTACATTATTTAAGTTGAAACTGAAAGAAGGTGGATTTAGATTAGATAAAAGGAATAAGTTCTTCATTGTGAGAGCAATGAAGTGCGGGAACAGGATGCCCTGAGAAGCCATGGATACCCCATCCCTGGAAATGTTCATTGCAGGTTGGATAGGGCTTTGAGCACCCAGATCTAGTGGAAGTTGTCCCTACCTGTAACAAGGGGCTGGAAATAGATGTTCTTTAAGGTCTCTTCCAATCCAAACCATTCTGCCGTTCTAAATGTGAAGCTGAAGTAGAAATGGGAGCAAAGGAAGCAGAAAGGCTAGATGCAGTTGCAAAGGAACCGTGATGGACTGCCAGGTAATACGTATAAGGAAGACCACAAATGCAGCATTTAACACAACCTCTGTAACAAAAATTTACCTGCTGAAAATTAAAATTCAGAGTTGATTAAGGAATCCCATCCAAACAAGAGAGCTGAAGGGAGTCACTTGAGATTTAAAGAGTTGAAATAATTACTCTTAAAAGGAGTACAAGGGGATTAAAATTAAACAAACCTTGATTAATTAAATTTGTTTGTAAGGGAGGTGGAACAGTTTCACACAGCTGATATGTGTCCTGTAGTTTACAAAGGAAGAAGAATACTCAGAAAAATATTTGTTGTTCAATCACGAAGCTACACTATCAGGGAAGATCATTTGCACATCATATTGAGATACTGTAGGAAAGATGGGGAGATTCTGCTTCTGCATGCAGCAAAATTCCAAGCTTGCCATTGCATTTCTGTGATGGTTGCAAAACAGCTTTACATAAGCAGCTTTTATAATGCCCCATGCAGATCAATAGCTTTAGATTGGAATTTTTTTTCCCCTGTCTCCCTATTACAAGAGTACTTGCAGACAGGAAAGTTGCTTTATTGTGATAGGTACTATCAAAAACTATGAGGAAAGATGGACTTTACCTTGCAGAATACAGAAGGTATGTAAAGGGCAAAGGGGAGAAGGTTATCGCAAATGTCTCCATAATAAATTTTGGCAACTGTGACACCTAGCTCAATATTTATAGCAATTCCCTAACTTGACATCCAGAAATGGGAAGGATAGCAAGTGAAATAGGAGCTTTTGCACAGTAAAGCAATCTTAAGTATTGGGCAGGTTTTCAAAACAGCTGTGCTAGGTTTACCAGATTGCATTATGGAAATGTTAGACACCAAAAAATCATGCATTGATGTGTAAATAAGGAAAAAAAAATGGGGGTGGTAGGCTGGGAAAGAGAATTCCCTCTGGTATTCCTCCTGCCAGAAAACAAAATCAGACAGCTTCCACCCACTAGTCTCTCCTTATCTCCCCTTCAGTTTCCAATGGCTTGCTCTGCAAAATTTCTCCCACTCCAACAAGCCATAAAACCTACTGAAGATTTAATATTACTGTTAGATTAGCAAATTTTGACCCTTTGTCAATATTATCAGGTTGTGTGAACCAAAACTGTTTAGCTGATCTTTAAGCAGATATTTCTAACCATAGCTTTTCTTACTGTTGTGCAAAAAAGCTCTCAGTGTTGCCATATGGTCTGAAGCAATATCTAGACTTACACTTCTAGGCCAGTGAAAAAAAAATGTAATAACGAGAGGAGGAGCAAAGGAGGCTGTAGGCAAGGTGGTTTCTCCAAAGCTTTGATTGGAGAAGGAAATAAATTTGTTTCCTTCATACATTAAAACATTCCCAGGGTTGATCTTCACATGCTTTTCATTTGTGATGGTGTCTAAGAACTCTGGGTCAGGGTCAGTTGGCCGTGTGTTGTCGAAGTGTACATCTTAGTCATAAAACTAGATGCTTTCTCATGTGCTCAGGAGTGGTTTTGATATATCCAGGTGTCATAATTTTGAGAAGACCATTGGACAAACTTTGTCTTACAGCTAAACAGCAACCCTTTAATAAGGCAGATTAAAACCCACTGATTATAAAATAACTAAAACTCAGAGTTTATGTGTGAAACACTATTCTGTGGTCAAAATTCCTCTGTGGGCTCATATTTTATTAATCTACTAACACCTTCCAGATAAAAGGTGGGATATATACCAACAAAATTAAACATTTCAGAATTTGAAAGGAAGAACCAATACCTCT
This sequence comes from Forpus xanthops, assembly GCA_032466535.1. Classification (NCBI taxonomy): domain Eukaryota; kingdom Metazoa; phylum Chordata; class Aves; order Psittaciformes; family Psittacidae; genus Forpus; species Forpus xanthops. The sequence goes on along the minus strand of JASSUY010050996.1, from coordinate 3,221 downwards.
GATGCAATTTCATTGGACTTCAAACATGCAGCATTGTTTGTCATGCAAGGGATTCATTTGCAGAATGCACACAGCAAGCAAAAATCCATACATGTAGGATTGGCACAGGTGATCCAGCACATCAGAAACTACATCGGAGAGAGCAAGCTGATGGTATTGCGTACACTTTCTGGATGTGAATTAAATAACCTTAACACAAAGCTGCATGAGCTTGCAGGATAAATTCATGAGAATAACGTGTTCACGTTTCAACTGGCAGCTGTAGCTTCACTGAAATACAAGTATCTCCAGCTGGCATGCATACATCAAAATCACTCATAAAGAGGTAGTGGCAGGTGATTTCCCCTAGTGTAAATGCCATGGTGCATTGGCAAAATGAAAACTAGAGGGGGATAGTCATGCATGAGATCCTAGATTAGGCAACTGGTCTTTACACATAATCTCTCTTCAACCTCTGGACAATCCCTATACAATTACCAGGAGGCAAGGGAGAGAAAACCTTACAGAGGGCAATTCAGAACTGAAATTATTCTAGGTGCACTGAGTAGCCCTCTTCAAGCAAAACAGGCTCCCAAAGTAAACTCCCTAGGTTAGTTATCTAAAGTAGGATGTATCAATCCCCTCTACTACTTACCAACTTTTTATCCTCTACTTTTTCTAATGCTTAAAATGTGTACTGTCCAAAAACAATTCCAAAAGCCCCCAGCTGAAATAAACTTTGGCTTCTGACATAAACTGTTCCTTTGCACAAAGCACAAGCCTGGTGAAACCAAGTTGTTTCTGGGACTATCCATCCAAAGGGTGGCAGGAGGAATATCTAAGTCAAAACCCATTAACTGAAATCACACTGAACAAGCAACATGGATTTAGAGACTGCCAGTTTAAGCATTGCTTTGTCCTTCAACTGAAACAGAAAGGAAAAAGAAATCTGAGTAACATACCAGTCAAGCATTTGCCTGGAACCTTAAGAAAGTAGCAGGCATCTTTTATGTGTGTGCTACCATGAGTATTAAGAGACTTTGAGAGATTCTGTAGTGAGACTCACGGAACTGGCTTAGGAAAATCTGTAACTGAGACAAAGAGATTGAAGTGGGACAGCAGGCTAAGGATAAAATAATTATCTGTGCACCTGCTCAAGAGCCATTTTTGTTAGTGTGCCATTTGGAAATCATGAGGGTTTGTAGAATTTAATGATGTTGTTATGGTTCCAAGCTCAATGTAACCACCCGCATGCTACTCCTCCTGAAATATTTAACAATTAATAGAGATAAAAGGCCTTATCACACATCACATTATGTCAGGATCATGAAGTCAGGAAGGATAAGCTCATACAAACCCTTCCTTGTTCCACAGAAACCCTTTCTCCATTTAGAATATGCCCACTTTTCCTGCTGTGTTATCAAATGAAAGTATGAAAAAGTTAATAACAAGTTGGAGTAGGCTCTAGAAAAGCAGCTTCAGCTTGGAGAACAGATATTGTTCCAGTAGATATGCCCCTAGCACAAGGGAAGAGATTTAAGCAACAGTAGTTTGCAAGAAGAAACAAATAGGCATGCAAATCTCCAAGGAAGAAGAGGGCTCATATTGCTCTTTTCAGTGGGGCTCCCTTTTATGGAAAAAGCTTAAGAAAGTAGAACATAGCCATTTTTTACACTAGCTTGATATAATAGATACTTAACACAAACACATGGATTCAGAGGAGATTAGACATAGGAAAAAAAAAAAAGGTTCCCAGAAAGTACATAAATACATTATGAAATGTAGGAAGGTGTGAAGAGGAAGGGTGAGGTGGGAAAGGAAGTGCAAATAAGGAGATTATCCAAGCTAAAGCAGTGCTGGTTTAAAATACTACTTTTGTCTCAGAAGGAGAAAAAAATAAGATCACTGGTGATCCATGGGCACAGAACATGGATGAGCCATGGAGCAGGGCTTGCAGCTAATCTCAGGGGAAAAAAAAAATACAGAGAAACTGCTATAACTGGTGGCAGTGCAGATTGCTATTTATGTTACCTGAAAAGACACAACCCCATTTTGCTTCTCATTGAATAGGTACATTAGTTAGGAATACGGCTAATTTGGCAGAACGTAGACACAAAAGGTAAAATGTGAGGTGGACTTGTTTGGAAAGGATGCATCCTACACAAAAGATGATCAGGATAATGTCTTCTTGGTTCTACTTTTCATCTAGATATTCTAAGGAAAGGAGGCTTAAGTCAAGTGTCTGTTAATGTCTGAATATTGGATACCTGCTGGTTTGCCTGTCAGCTGTCCTTCCTTCTCAGGAATATGTTGGCCAATTTCAACCAAACCAGAGCTCAAAAGCAGTGTCTAAGATACACAGACTGAATCAGCAGGGAGTGTATGTAAAGCTGCTAGAAGCATGGAATGGTTTGTGTTGGAAGGGACGTTAAAGCTCGCTAGTTCCAACCCCTTGCCATGGGCAGGGACACCTTCCACTAGATCAGGTTGCTCGAAGCCCCGTCCAAAAGATGCTGTTAAGGGCCCTAAAGGGGACGGAGGCTTGTTTGCAGTGCCGGATCAGCCCTTATTGCGCACCAGGGAAGCTTCGCGGGACAAAATCCCAGATCCAGCCGGTCACCTGGATGCACCTGTCGTTCCTTCTGGATCCCCGCCGGGGAGGACTCACCTCGGGAGGGCGAAGCGGTCCCGAGGCAGACGGCAGGGCGGGAGCCGGTGCCCGCACTGCCGGGGGGGGGGGGGAAGGGAGAGGGGGGAAGAGCAAGGGGGGAGAGCTGGGTCCTCGCCCCCTCCCACGTCCGTCGTGTCATCTATCACCGCTGGCAGCCCTCCGCCAGGGGCAGCTCAGCACCTCGGCTGCCCCAGCGAAAGCCCGCCCGGGTCCGGGGGCAGGTGCAGGCAACGGGCAGGACCCCCTCCTGCGGAAGGACCGCACCGCCCCCACAGCCCCGCGCTGCCCCACACCTCAATGGGGGGGATCTTGGGGTCCCCCCCATTACCCAGAGGGGGTTTTTGGGGTCACCCCACTGACCCGGTCTGTCGAAGGTGAAGATATCCCCTTCGCATTTGGCGCTTTTGGGGGTGTTGGGTTCGGAGCCACAGCTCGAACGGCGCCGGAGCCTCCGCTTGGGAGAGGAGGGGTCCTCGGCAGAGGAATCCAGGTCTGGAATGGGAATGGGAATGGGAATGGGGATGGGAATGGGAATGGGAATGGGAATGGGAATGGGGATGGGAATGGGAAT
>JASSUY010050992.1:4104-39176 GCA_032466535.1 Forpus xanthops | reverse complement strand
GTGTCTCTCAGGGATCTGTTGGGACTGATCCTATTCAACATCTTTGTCAGTGCCATGGACAGTGGGATTGAGTGTGCCCTCAGCAAGTTTGCTGATGACACAAAGCTGTGTGTTTTGGTTGATACACTGGAGTGAAGGAATGCCATCCAGTGGGACCTTGACATGCTTGTGAGGTGGGCTGATGCCAACATGATGAAGTTTAACCATGACACGTGCAAGGTCCTACACCTGGGTGAGAGCAATCCCAGGCACAACTACAGGTTAGACAGAGATGAGATTCAGAGCAGCCCTGAGGAGAAGGACTTGGGACTGTTTGTTGATGAGAAAATGAGCATGAGCTGGTAGTGTGCACTTGCAGCCCAGAAAGCCAACTGTATCCTGGGCTACATCAAAAGGAGCATGACCAGCATATTCCGCTCTTGTGAGACCTCACTTGGAGTACTGTGTACAGTTTGGTGTCCTCAACATAAAAAGGACATTGAAATGTTGAAGCAAGTGCAGAGGATGGCCACGAGGATGATCAGAGGACTGGAGCACCTCCCGTATGAAGACAGGCTGAGAAAGCTGGATCTGTTGAGCCTGGAGAAGAGAAGGCTGAGTCAAGCCTTCTAGTATGTGAAAGAGGCCTATAAGGATTCTGGGAAGGGACTCTTTATTAGGGACTGTGGTGATAGGACAAGGGGTAACGGGTTCAAACTTAAACAGGGAAAGTTTAAATTGGATATAAGGAGGAAGTTCTTTACTGTAAGGGTGGTGAGGCATTGGAATGGGTTGCCCAGGGAAGTTGTGAATGCTCCATCACTGGTGGCATTCAAGGCCGGGTTGGACATAGCCTTGGGTGGCATGGTTTAGTGGGAGGTGCCCCTGCTCATGGCAGAGGGGCTGGAACTCAATAATCTTAAATTCCTTTCTAACCCTAACTATTCTATGATTCCAAGTTAATCTTGCTCTGCATAATAGACTAAAATAAGCCATTTCAGGCAAGTTCCCCTGTTCCTGATAAGTCATATTTTGAACAGATCTGATACCTTAATTATAATCTTTTCCCTCTGGATTGTAATGTTAAGTGGTAGTCAGGTTAATTTCCCCCTTTACATTTATTTTACTTATGTTTTTAACTTTAAAAAAAAAAAAAAAAAAAAAAAAACAAAACCAAAAGCCAAAAATCCACAAACAAAAAAAGCAAAAAAAAAAAAACAAAACAAAACAAAACAAAACAAAAACATAACCAATCCCCCCCCCCTTGCTTTCATGGCAAGATTTTTGGAGATCTTTTCTCCCATCAGGTTTCACTAACGCATGTATTTGCTAATTTCCTCCTAGTGGTTTCTTTTAGGAGATCAGCTGTATTATTTAACTTCATTTGTAGTTAACAGGGATAAAATGGGCTTGGTGACTGCTTCTGCCTTTTGCCATCATTTGCTTGGTCTGAAGATAATAGTGGCAGCACTGACAATGTTAAAAAAAAAAAATGGAAATAAAAGATATGAGTATTTCAGGTTTTCACTCCAAGTAACAAAAGGCAATTATCCAAAGACAGAGAGAAAGGGAGAGGCTGTTGAAGGAGAGCTAAGAAGTGGTGTCTGCTGAGACAAGATGTCAGCTTTGAAAAAAGCATCTTTTTGACCTCAGTCTTTCCTATTGAGCTCTTATTCCATGTGTTCAACTCGCCCACGTGGCCAACACAGCACTGCGTTGTCACTTTTATGCGAGGGCCCATGGTAACTTTCAGTTCTCCAGGTCCCTGCACTACCAGCACCTTCCCACCCACCACAGCAGCAGGACCCTTCAGCTGGTGATTTTCTCAGTGCCATGGCCACGCGAAATGGGAGGCAGAAGGATATGAGACCTGCAGACCTTTCACATCCCTGGCATGTGCTGTGATTCAAATGTGCATGCTCATAGGTAGCATCTGTGTGATTGTGCACACATGGGCATTGGAATGATCGCCCCAGGAAAGTGGTGGACTCCCCAGTGTTTGACATTTCTAAGATTCTGCTGGCCAGGGCACTGGGATATCTAGTCCAGGTCATGCTTTGCTAAGCCAGGTTGGACCAGAAGATCCTTGAGGTCCCTTCCAACCTGGTACTCTGTGATTCTATAATTTTATGTGTGTAAGTCTCTATACCCCTCACTTTGCCTGCTGCTGCCTCATACCTCAAGAGGCTATGGCCTGGTCCCCATGGGAGAGGCACATCTCAAGAATAAAATTGTGTGCCTCACAACATAAATAATAAAGAAGACCCTCAATTTCTCTACACAAAAGTTCTCCTTTTTTTTTTTTTTGTTTTGTTTAACCTAGGCTTTCTAAACAACAGGGAAGCAAAAGGGCAGCTCCTTCACAGTAAAGAAAAGCCTGTCGCTAAATTGGAGCATACTTAGTATTTTGGCTGAAAACCAGAACACTTTACTTAGCACACACATAAGTGCCATCAAAAAACTTACAAATTTTCAGATGATTTCAAGTCACTCAGGAGGGGCTGTGCTGGAAATAACAGAGGTGTGCTGGGACATTCACCAGCCAGTCACTGGGGCCTGGGGGGCACGTTCCCCAACAGGGCCACTCTCTCCGCTCACATGTGAGGTTCCGGAGGGAGGGATATGCCACATCCCAACAAGACAGAAATCAGTCAAAGACAGGCTGAACAATCCCATACACCTAGAAGACCATTCACGTTTGCCTCTCCACTGCCTGCAGCTCCATAAGAAGCTGAAAGGGGTGTGGAATACATGCTGTGGCTGCATGGAGATGAGTGCTAGTATGATCATTTAACACCATGGGAAGTAAAATGTATCACAAAAAGAAAAAGATAGGTAAACAAAGCAAGAAAGAATCCTCCTATAAATACATCAGGGCGTCTCAGATACATAAGCGATCTATAAATTATGAGCCATTGCCTAACACAGTTTGTACCACTTGGTGGCAACACTTCCATATTTGATTTATTGAACCTTTCTTGTAATCTTTCTTCTGATACTTGAAAGAACAAGTGTAGGCCCTGATACGTGCAATTAAGTACGACAGAGGATAAAAATTAAAGTTTTGAATGGCTTTACTACTGCTCTCTGTCCAGAAGCCAACTAAATAGCTTACAAGAACATGTTGCTTCAGGTGCTGAGACATTTCTAACAGAAAATTCACATGCCACAGACATCACTGAGCAGCCTTGTACAGCAATCTCATCTAAAACACTGCAGGAAAACAGTTTCTTCCAGTGGGCAACCAGAACCACAAAAGAAAGCATTGACCAGCTGCTTGCAGAGCATCAATTGCTCTGGAAAGACAGTGTAGGTGGCTATGACTGCGCACGGTTCTCCATTTCAAGTGTTTTAAGACTGCAGGTACACATCTGAAAGCTGTAATCTTGCATGGTACCCAAACAACAGCCGTGCTATGGCTCTTTCTTGCAGTTTGACTTTGATCTGCAAGACTCATTCTTCAAGCAAATATCACTCAGTGTTCTGACTTGCTCAACCTGGGCCCCCTGCTAAACCTGACAAATAATGTCATTAATGTCAACAATTTTCCAAATTTCAGGATGTGCAAACACACTGGCATTGGGCCCATACATACAGTTTGTGATGTCCTGTCTCTGGCACGTCACTCCAAAGCTATCAAGGGGATAGCTTTGATAAGCACAAAGGATAAGCTCTAGGATAAGCACAAAGTCCTTAAGAGCAGCAGCTGACACAGCAAATGGAGACATTATTTGAGTCTTAAAGCCACAAGGAAGAAGTCTTCGAAATATCCCATGCACTTTATGCCTGCTGCATGGGGTGATGTCACAGGCGGTCTATCTGCTGGTGAGTGGCAGGAGTCTATCTCCTCCAAAGTGCTGAGCCAGCTTGGAGAGGACATGCCATCTCCAGGGGCTGGGAAAACCTTCACCTCCTCCAAAGTGGCCTCAACTACATCTGACCATGATTTGCTGACAAGGGAACTAAAGGAAGTTGAGACTCCCAACAATTTTCATCTGCTCCTGGGTACATTCACAGAGACTAAGAAAAGGAAATACACTAACAATAAGAGGGAAATGTTTGGTTTATGATATTAACATATTTATAGCAACAAGTATACTATAGGTCCCAACCTTATATAAAATTTTGATGGAATGCCAGTTTTAAAAGTGAAAGAAAAGTTTACAAGTATTACCAACAGTATTTAATATTAATACTAAATTCATTTAAACTTAAGTACTGATATTGCAAGTGTTTGAATTTATGATCACATTATTTAAGTTCTTTCAAATGTGTTGAAAGAATTAATGATTCAACTGAGAATTTACTTACAGTATACTTGGAAAACAACACAGCTTTGTAAAGGGGAGAAAATGTTCAACAGAGGTAGCAAATGCTGACTTTTGGATGGACAAATGCACATTCTCTTTAATCGGGACATGAACTGGGGAGGGTGCAAAGGTTCCTGACGTCAAAACCCTATATGCCCCCAAATGCTAAGTTCTGATACCCCACTGTATATTTCTTCATCATTCACTCGTCTTCTAAAGTACTTCCATTTTTAATATATGTTTGAAAATGACCTATAACTTCATATTTCCTAGAAAACAGAGAGCCCAACCAGCTACACAGTTGCTCTGGATAGGAGGTAGAGCATGATATGCTCCCTGCTCTGAATCAGTTCTATGCTCTACTTTAAGGCTAGATCCAAAGGGGAATCAGGCTTAGAAATGAAATTCCTGTATTTGAAACAGGAAAAAGAGGATAAGAATCCACAGCCTTATGCACTAGATCAAAAGGCTTGAGCATTAAATGGTAGGGTAAGTCTAACCAGCATGAGCTATCTGATACAAAAACAGTACACAGGTTGCTACCAACACCTCATGGCTGTAGAAAACCTGGGTTTAGCTCTTTGTTGTGCAGAAAGATGAGATGATGCTCAGCACAGATCAGTGTCAGGCTGAACGGTCCTCCTGAGTTTCATGCACACCATGCCTGACCTGTGCAGTGCGTACACCATGGGAATCTACAAGTGTATTAGGCCAGGGAGAAGAGGGCAAGGGGGAAAAATTGTTCACAACAGTTTTGGGCTGAATTTCACTCCTGGGTAAGGGCAGCCCTGAGCTAGCCCTGTATCAGCAAGGATTAGTGGTCCCCACAGCTATTCACTGGAATAGGACACCCCTAAATCTCTTCATTTGCATGGAGTAGCTTAACTGCTTCAGATTCAAAATCACAATTACATTACCAAGACCCTAGAACACGGGACCCAATTTAGTAGGCCAGGTCTACTGGGGGCTGGTGGAGCTTGTCTGACAAAGAAAGGAAAGAGTGGATTTGGCAGGAAGCTTGCCAGACTGGTCAAGGATGCTTTAAACTAGATGTGTTGGGGGAGGGGGGCATTGTTCCATCCCAGCACAACCAGTCACTTGCCAGCACCTATAATAAACGTTTGGAACAGCATAGAGACACTCCAGATGCTCCAGCCAATGAGCCCGGCTTCTATCAGAGCTCAGCTCAGATGCCTTTATACAAATGCCCGTAGCATGGGAAACAAACAAGAGGAATTAGAGATGTGTGCATGTCTATGGGGATATGATATCATAGGTATCACAGAGACATGGTGGGATAGCTCTTATGACTGGTGTGTTGGAATGGAAGGCTCTTTAGGAAAGACAGGCACGGTAGGCTGGGAGGGGGAGTTGTTCTTTATGTTAGGGATAGGCTGGAGAGTATGGAACTCTGGGGACAAGTGAGCAGTTGACAGAGAGTTTGTGGGTCAGGGCTAAAGGGATGTGAGACATTATTGTAGGGATATGTTACAGACCACCTGACACCTGACCAAGAGGACTCTGAATGAAGCACTTTATAGACAGATAGGAATTGCCTCACGATCACAGGCCCTTGTTCTCATAGGGGACTTCAACTACCCTGATACCTGTTGGAGGGATGGTACAGCCCAGCACAAGCAATCCAGGAGGTTCCTCGATTGTGTGGAAGACAACTTCCTTCTGCAAGTAATAGAGGAGCCGAAGAGGAGAGGTGCCATGCTTGACCTCGTCCTCACCAACAGGGAAGGGCTGGTTGGAAATGTGATGCTCCAGGGTAGCCTTGATTGCAGCGATCATGAGATGGTCGAATTCAAGATCCTCAGACCACGGAGAAGAGCCTGCAGCAAGCTCAGTGGCCTGGACTTCAAGAGAGCATCCTTTGGCCTCTTCAGGAACCTGCTCAGTAAGATTCCATGGGACATAGCCTTAGAGAGCAGTGGATCCTAAGATTGTTGGTTGATATTCAAGGATCACCTTCTGCAAGCTCAGGAGTGACACATCCCTACTAGAAAGAAGTATTGCAGGAAGGCCAGGAGACCTCCTTGGATGGACAGGGAGCTGCTGAGGAAAATTCAAAGGAAAAAAGAGGCTTATAAAAGGTGGATGCAAGGACAGGTGGCCAAGGAAGAATACAGGAATGTTGTCTGGAAAGCTAGGGGCCAGATGAGGACAGATAAGGCCTACTTAGAATTAAACTTGGCTAGGGATGTTAAGGATAACAGGAAAGGATTCTATAGGTACATTGCAAATAAAAGACAGGCTAGGGACAACATGGGCCCTCTTCAGAAGCCATCGGGAGAACTGGCTACCCTGGATTTGGAGAAGGCTGAGGTTCTTAACGACTGCTTTGCCCTAGTCTTCACTGGAAAATGTTCTGACCATACCACCCAAGTCTTGGAAGGCAGATGCAGGGACTGTGAGAATGAAAACTTGGGGCCCACTGTAGGAGAGGATCTGGTACGAGACCATCGTAGGAACCTGAATGTACACAAGTCCATGGGACATGATGAAATCCATCCGCTGATCCTGAAGGAGCTGGCAGATGAAGTTGCTAAGCCACTGTCCATGATATTTGAAAAATCTTGTCAGTCAGGTGAAGTTCCCAATGACTGGAAAAAGGGAAATATAACTCCCATTTTCAAGAAGGGGAAAATAGATGAGCCAGGGAACTACAGACCAGTCAGCCTCACCTCTGTGCTTGGAAATATCTTGGAGCATATTGTCCTGGAAGGCATGCTTGGTGACAGCCAGCATGGCTTCACTAGGGGGAAATCCTGCCTGATCAATCTGGTAGCCTTCTATGATGGGGCTACAGAACTGATAGACAGGAGCAGAGCAGTTGATGTCATCTACCTGGACTTGTGCAAAGCATGTCTAACATGACATCCTTGTCTCTAAATTGGAGAGACATCAATTTGATAGGTGGACCACTCAGTGGATAAAGAACTGGCTGGATGGCTGCATGCAAAGAGTTGTGTTCAATGGCCAATATCCAGCTGGAGACCAGTAATGAGTGGTGTCTCTCAAGGGCCAGTGTTGGGACCGATCTTGTTCAACATCTTTGTCAGTGCCATGGACAGTGGGATTGAGTGCGCCCCCAGCAAGTTTGCTGATGACACAAAGCTGTGTGTTTTGGTTGATACATTGGAGTGAAGGAATGCCATCCAGTGGGACCTTGATATGCTTGTGAGGTGGGCTGATGCCAACATGATGAATTTTAACCATGCCAAGTGCAGGGTCCTACACCTGGATGGGAGGAATCCCAGGCACAGCTGCAGGTTGGGCAGAGATGAGATTCAGAGTAGCCCTGAGGAGAAGGACTGGGGGGTTTTGGTCGGTGGAAAAAATGAACATGAGCCAGCAGTGTGCTCTTGCAGCCCAGAAAGCCAACTGTATCCTGGGCTGCATCAAAAGGAGTGTGACCAGCAGGTCGCAGTAGGTGATCCTGCTCCTCTACTCTGCTCTCCTGAGACCTCACTTGGAATATTGTGTGCAGTTCTGGTGTCCTCAACATGAAAAGGACATGGAACTGTTGGAACAAGAGGATGATCAAGGGACTGGAACACCTCCCATATGAAGATAGGCTGAGAAAGTTGGGGCTGTTCAGCCTGGAGAAGAGAATGCTGCATGGAGACCTCCTAGCATCCTTCCAATATCTGAAGGGATCCTATAGGGATGCTGGGGAGGGACTCTTCATAAGGGACTGTAGTGAGAGGACAAGGGGTAATGCATTCAAACTTAGCAGGGGAAGTTTAGATTGGATATGAGGAAGAATTTCTTTACTGTAAGGGTGGTGAGGCACTGGAATGTGTTGCCCAGGGAAGTTGTGAATGCTCCATCACTGGCAGTGTTCAAGGCCGGGCTGGACATAGCCTTGGGTGACATGGTTTGGTGGGAGGTGCCCCTGCTCATGGCAGGGGGGCTGGAATTAGATGATCTTAAGGTCCTTTCCAACCCTAACTATTCTGATTCTATGACACCAGACATGTCATCTACTCTGGACAAGGGCAAAGGGGCAGCTCCTCTCCTTCCTGCTATGGTCTACATGGAACCCAGGCCCAGGAGATTCATGTCTGCTCAGCACTGTCAAGACTAAGGAAGCTCTGGACCAACTAGAAAGAAGTTGCTGGTGCTCTCAGAACTTTGCTAAAATAAATGTAGATGACTGTGGGGGCAGGCAGGAGGTTGGGAAGTTCCAAATCTCTGGCATGCAGTGTAGCACTTCGGCACCCAAGTCCATGTGTACAACAAGTAGATATTACAGTTTAATAAGCTGGGCTGCTCAACTGATTGTGGCTGAAAGTCCTCCACATCCCCAGGCCTGGGACATATTCACACTCCAAGCACTGCATTAGTACAATTGCACAACAGATAACAGTACCAGCTTGGCTCTAGTCCTGCCATGTCCATGCACTGGGATTGCAGCACAGGGAGCTAAAAATAATTAATCTTTTCCAAATTGAGGAAAGAAATTGCAGGTGAGGATCAACAGAGTGGGAATTAAGTAGAAGGGGAAATAAAACATTTGAGAAAAGAGAAATGAAAACAACTTTCTCTATTGACACTTGTTTTTAAACTAAAGATATGTTGCAAAAACCCTGTTGCAAGCCTTGACTACAGAGAAAAGCGTCTTGTTGGGAACTAATTAAAGAATTAGTCAGTGTTTAGCTTCTCAGATAAAGGAGCATAAGCTTTGAAATAGAAGTGTTTGCAGTGAGCTTCTGAAAACTCTCTGAAGACAGCCAAGCTTAAGCCTATTAAGCCTCTTCCTTCAACTATTAAATGTCTGTTCAGACATCTTTTTTTTTTTCTTCTTCCTTTCTTTTTTTGGTTGCTTTGAAAGAAGGCCCAGGTACTTCTTAACCGCTGGCCTTTTCTCCTCTGCTTGGAGCATGGGGTGGTGTGCTACCATGCACCACAGTGATCAGCGCAGGGCATACATTGAACCACTATAAAGGTGGACAGGTACCAGAGATGTCAAAAAGTACAGCGTTTAGTAAATTAAAAAAAAAAAACACTGTTGCTGCATGCTGCTACTAGATTGTGTTCTGACCAGACCTTTACCAGGCAGAGCTACTTTGCCTAGCCTGCCTGCATCAGCACTGCATCCCTGACACAGATAACCTCTGGGTGCTGTAGGGGATACCCAGTCAAATTGCTCTGTAACCTAACACCATGAGAAATCTTATTTTTTAAGTACTTACTTCAGGCATTGGAGCTGTGCTTCTCCTGGTGCTCCAGACAGGGGCTGAGCTTTACCCCATGGAGGCATTTGATGAGAGAAGAGATGCAGCTGAGTTAAACAAATAAAAAGATAGCAGTGCCATAGCACCAGCTTTATTTCCCACTTTGCATTCTGCTGACTGACGTGCAGCAATGCCATGTTGCAAAGCAGCTGGCAGGGAATTGGGCAGGACAGCTAGTGACTACTGTGGTTTGTGGTTTGCTTACTACAGTGCTGTAGACCAGCCTAAGCCTGCTCCGTCATGAGACTGTAGCACTAGCAGGTTTTAGCTGTATCATGAGCGGATGCTATACTTCTCTTTTCCTAATTGTCTCTCCTCCAGTTTACTTAGGAGCACAAAACCAAAAAAGAAAAGACAACTTCAAAGGTGCACCTTTCAGGAACAGCAAATATTTTAACTATAGATCCCTCATGTCAATCCCAGCAAGTGAATAAGTCCCTTCTGTACGCTGGAAAATGCAACATATCTTTTCTCCAGTAACAGTAGCAGCAAAAGAGCCTGGAGGTTAGATGAGCCTTTACAAAGGCTTGATGGTAAAATTACTGCTGTTTAAATTATTCTGCAGTACATATTCATTTTGCAATCATTTTAGGAAAAAGCACTGGTTTATATTACCAACATTAGTTGGTAGCAGTGGAGCAACTTCCAGTTTTCTCAAATTAATTCCCCCTGGAAATTAGGCTTCCCTCTAGCTGCACAGGGGAACAGACACACACACATGCACACACACATGCCTACCAAGGCCAGCAGAGCCTCAGACGCTTTTATCTTTGCACAGGCAGTGGCTGCTGAGTCTCTGCTATGGCACTGCAAAGATGTAGCTGGTTTCTTGGACTAGTATCATAAGGAGTGAGAGGGGACGGAGACAGTAATGTGTCATCTTTCATAAACTTTGATAGCTTGATGTCCACTGCCAGGGAAGGGACAATCCAGCCTGAAGAGCAGGGGCAGCTGGCCTCTACGCAGGCTTCCATGTTACTTGGCTCTGGGAACTCTCCTTAGGGAAAACCGGAGCTCAACTTCAAAAGTAGCTGAAAAAAAAGTAGGATGAAACCCTCCATGGCAGTGGAGCTGAGGGGGCAGTCTCTGCAGAAAGGAAGCTCAGTTCCCAGAGAAGCTCTGTCCCTAACACCCACAAAGAGAAGCTTTTGATGGAGGATGGCTTTGCTCCAACAGGAGGTGTGAATTCAATCCAGGAGTAAAGCCAAGGCCAGCAGAGTGGTCATGGCTTCATGTTGTAATCCCTAAATGCATAAATGCTCAGGTTCCCACTCTCAGCTTTCTGCAATGGATTTCCCAAGCAGTTCCCAGGCTTTTCCCCATCTGCAGGATGACATGCCTAGTCACAGCATACACTGGCAGAGGTCAGCTTAGCACCAGTTCTGGGCTGCTGTTCCCAGGGTGCAGGACAAACTCATCCACCACACTTTGGAGCCTGTACCACTGCCATGTGGTCAGTTCTTGTGCTAGCCCCAGTCAGCTCTGTCAAGTGACCTGTTAACAGGACACTTGCTACAGCACCAACTCTATAGGGCAAAGCAGACCTGAGTACTGCCACCGCTTCCCATTGCTTCTTTGCTAAACTGGACAATTTCTCAGTTGAGATATCTTTGTACTGCACACAGCATTACAGTGTCTGAAAGATCATGCAGCAACAATGCTTCATAGCTCATGAGGCATCAGGGAGGAGGAAACTGCTTTAAGTCCACAGTTCTGGAAGTCACTGAAATAATAACTGTATGAGAGATGCAAGGCTTGTAAGGGGAGGTAATATTTTTTATTAATCAGACTGACACACCTGAGAAAAAAAGGACACATTCAGATACAGAAACACTTCTGTTTAAATGTGCTAGCTCTACTCTTTGGAGAACTCTTCGCCCTCTGAGTGCTGTAGCTTAAGCCTCCATTCTGATTTTGCTACTCTGAGGCATTTAAGCACAAGACACTCAGCAGGCATGAGCTGAGAAAGTGTCAAAATTAAACAAACCAAGAACAGCTGTATGTAATCACAAGTGACCTTCAGAGCCCTTATTAGCTTAGAACACAGTGTCCTTCTTTCCCTGTTTCTCACCAGCCACCCATACAGTACTTTTAAGAGCCAGCCAGATTAACAGCTTTCCCAAACCTTGGGACTAGGTAGCCACACTGACTCCACTCCCACTAAATCAGTCTCCAAGGTGTTGGCTAAGATCAGGGACTGCAAACTGCCTCCTCTCTCACCTTTAGCAGGACAAATTACCACTGTGGATCTTCAGCAAAGCCGCAAACCTCCGCTCTGACACTGAGTGGGTTTGCCACCACATGAGAGCTGCTGTTGACTGTGGTTGGGCTAATGTATTTTACTTAACATGTCCAGCATTATTTAAAATAAGCACACATGTAAATGAAATTATCCTCTCTTTCCACGAAACATATTTAAAAACACACACTTCTATCTATCCTTTGTGAAAGAGAATGGGATTTTCACCAAATGTCAGAAGTACTCCAGAGACAAAATTATGTGGGAAAGGGGAATCAATTTTTACTAACCTCTCTTACACTGTCATGCTACTTTGTAATTTTCAGTGCAACTGCTAATATCAGATGCATTCTCAAAAGTCATGGGAATTGTCAGGGCAAGTATATTTAGCCATATCCCTTTGGGTAGGTGGGGGAGGAAAGAGACCCCTAAATAGCTGTAAGATAACAATTACTGCAAACATATTTGCTTAGAGAAAGTTTAGTCAGAGTTCAGAGAAAAGACAAGCTCTTGGCAGCTGGATAGCCAATGGCCAACTGCTTCTTGAGCTGTCCCTAAAACCTTTACTCAAGGAGCAGCCTGCTTAGAAGAGAAACTCCTCTGCTTTACTTAGGTCTTCACCACATGCTCTAAGCACTCCTTAGTGAAAAAGAAATGCTTAAAGAAGCAGCAAATGATCTATAATCTCTCCCCTCTTTAATAAAAAAGTCAAATCCACGTCCTCCATGACAGAAAGTGTCTTTTACATGGGGGGGGTGTGGGGGGTTGGGGTGGGTGTCCTGGGTTCACCCTAAACCACAACAGGGAAATTCACACTATTCACAATATTGCAAAAGAATCAAGAAAGTCCACAGCACTTTAACAGACGAGTGAAAATGTCCTGGCTTTCATTCAGCTGCAATGTTAGCAGGAGTGGGCAGAAGCCTCCCCCACAGCTGCAGGAGAAAACTGTGGGATTCAGGCTGGAAAAGTAGCAGAGGGAGGATGTGAACGTTGTTATAAATAAAACTTATCAGACAACAAATGAATCATGAGAATGTTATCTGGTTCAACAGGAGTGTGAAAACAAATAGGCATTTCAAGAGGGGGGTTGCTAGCAAGGTAAATAACTACAAAATAGCAGGAAATGACTAAAGAAATGTGCCAAGCTGATGGCAGCAAACAGAACTGTCCCCAACAGCAGATTTCAGTGTCACCTCTGTGCAGTGCTACTACCACCCTTTACTCAGCTGTGTGGTCCTGCACCCACCAACTACAACCCTAGCCACGGAACAGCAAAAGACTGAAAAGAGGCGCACAGGACATTTAACATGACCCAGTGTTTATTGACTCCTGCCACAGTTTTGTTTTTGTGTTTGATTTTAATAGTAACAGGAACACAAAATGTGATGCATTGTAAAATATCACTAGCGGGTTCTATGTTGATCTGATGCAAAGTGCCAGCATTGTTGACCAGCATACAACCTGACAAGAGAAGATGTAGTCATAACTCACACTCAGATATCTGCTGGGAGTATATCACAGTCAAAGTAAAACTAGTTATTTGCCTGCAAATAGATACATTTTCTTCTATATGCAAGTGGTGTTAGAGCCAGCTATTTTGCAACAACAAATACATATAATACATTCCAACATTTTAAAAAATAGAAAAGGATTAAAACTTTTAAAAAGAGAAGGAAAAAAAAGAGTAGATCATTTTAGATACTACTTTGCAGAGACCATTCCTCATAGAAGCAGAAGTAATCTAGAGAAAGGAAGATTTATTAGAGGCTACTTTGCTCAAAAGGCCAGTGGTTATAAATTTAAGAATAAAAATAGTCTCTTGATTTTCAGCACTGTCTCCTGGCCTTTTATTCCCTGCACAACAAAATCCACCTGTAAGAAATTGTGGCCTGGTGGCTCTGCATGTTTTTCCAATGCAATTACATTTGGAAAGGCAGCCATATTACTCATAGAGCCATGAAAATCTTGCATGATGCACACATGTGGCAAGTAACATCTTCACAGATATGAATGATGAAGGCACATTACTAAAGGTTGGGAAAAAAAAAAAAAAAAAAACAGCAAAACTTTTGGAGATCTAAAAATTAAATGCCTTAGAGAAACCACTCTTCTTCACAACTGGGTGACAAGTGCTGTTTAGCCACAGATGTTTCATCAGTTTGCCACAAAGACAAAACACAAGGAAGAGAAGGCCTCCTCAAAATGCCCTCCCTACAGCAGCAATTTGCTTCTCCCAGAGTTCTTCAGAAAAAATTATTCTTGCAGAGCAGCTTGCAACAATTCCAAAGATGGACAGGAGAAATCTGTGTAGAAAACATCAAGCTTGTGGATTCCTACATGACCAACACCCTTTCCCCCCCATTAAACTACAGCATCTTCAAGGAGATCATCCCAGTGATCTGAAAACAGGGTAAAGGGCTAGAATAGAGAGTTGAGGAACTGGTTGCAAATTCCTGTGCCCTCAACTTTTTTGTACTTAATTATATGTGTTAATAAACATAAAGGCTGCTCTCTGCCACAGAGTAATTGCTTTCTCCTCTATCTAGGTCAGAAATATATTGGCTAAAAATGAAAATGTGTACTTTATTTACAATAAATGAATCTATACTACTCCATGCTCTACCCACAACACACATATTGCTGACCACTGTTTAAGCCAGGTGGTAGCACTAGCAGTAACTCTCAAGTACCTTTCTTTTCCAACCTTTCAAACCCACCTCATTGCTCTTCTGCCATTATAGGCTCCAAGAAGATGTGTACCAACATCTCTTTCTAGTGCATTTTTTTAAGGTTACAGTTTCTAACAGCAAAGCAAGCCTTGCTCTGCTCTGGTTTAGCTGTCTTTACCCCTTTTAAAATCGTGTAGAAGAGTCAAATTTACTTGCCATTTTTAACTCTGCATAGTAATAGAACAGGTCAGCTTTCCCCACTCACCCCATTTTTTAAATAATAATCTTGTGAGCCTCCTATTTCAACACCTCCCAACTTTCAGAGGCTTACCTCACTCTCACGGAAGAGCCTTAACTTTTTCTCCTTCCACGTGAACATTGCAGAATGAGAATTTCCATTTATTATCAAGTTTCGTTCAAGTCTATGCTGTGTCACTTAAAAGCAACCGTAGTAGAACAATGCTTTTCCTGACATTAAAGGACATTTATCAGATTATTTGCCTTTTTCTAGACTTAAATTGTAAGAATATATGTCACATGTTCCCTCATATTGCTCTCTTAAGGTGCATAATGGTCAGGTGGAAGTAGGTCCAACCCATATGACCATAGCTGGATATCTGGGAGAAGCCAGAGAGAATGAGGGATTTCTTAGCACTACTGTACTTACATTCAGAATACAAGGACAGGCTGAAGGATGCCCAGCTCTTTTTTTTTTTTTCTTTTTTTTTAATCTTTAGAGACAGAACTGCTAAAAAAAAAACTCCACTTCTATTACCATTTGTTATGTCATGAAAGTTTTGGGGTCTTTTTTTCTGTCCTAAGCAGCTATTACCTTTCTGTTACTGATGTTTAATAGTTGCCATTGCACACTACTTTTTCATTCCCCAGCTCAAGTGCAACAGAGCTAGCCTGTAGACCCATCACTACCACAACAGTCTGGCACTGTGTGGTAAGATGGTGCAGGGGCTGGCAGTTCAGACAGACCACTTTTCCCACTGCAGGCTGGTGGCACAGCAACACAGGGCACTGAAGACGGTGTCTGTCTGGAACATTTGGTAAGGGTCTGACACACGCTCACATTTATTTTTGTCTTGTGTATTACGTTGAGAACAATTACGTGAGTCATAAATACATCCACTGCCAGCTCCCAGCTTCATTAAGAGCTATTCTGAACTGCATAGTAAGTCCTGGTCATAGAAGCATAGGCAGATTGGAGATAGCTCACCAGTTACTCTTTGAGTCTAATAAGTTAAAAAAAAAAATAATGAAGACAAAAAAAATAACAAAAAACCTAGGCACAGCAGAAGTACTTATCTGGTGTAACAGATCTGTTGAAACAGAATTGCTGTTTCATTTAAATTACATACACATGCAAAGTTAAACAAGTGTGTTAACCAAGGATAAGCAGCACAGAAATAAAATCTAAGTTACATCATACATTTGTCAGACTGCCAGACATACTTTTCCTTTCAGATTCATGCCTGTGCCATACAAAACATAGTAGATGGAGAAATCATTAAAATAACACTTATCTCTATGTATCATTAGTCATTAGTGCTAACACGTTGTGTGCCATCAGCCTTTCAAGTTCATCAAACTTTTGGGAGAAAACAGCTCCTTTACCAAACCATGAAAACACAATCCATCCTACTCAGAACAGGAAGGAAATGGTTTTACAAAGTTGTGGACAGATGCATAACTAAGTCCCCCTCCATCCTGGGACAGAAAGGGCAGTGCAACTGCACAGCTAGAACTTGACTCTTGAAAAGCAAACAAATTCCAGGAAATGCAATGACTCCATAGACAAAAATTCGTTTGGAAAGTCATGCTATCAAAAAGCTGAGCCAATACTCTGCACAGCAAAGTGATGAAGAGTACATCAATAGGCTCACAGGGGACAGATCATAAGATGACACTACAAAAATCCAATTTATTTTCAGATTTCCAATATCTCTCCTTGCCCATTAGCAGTCTGCCACAGATTTTAAACTTGTAAAGCTCCTTCCCATTGAGCTAGATTCCCTCTCCCCCCCAACATAAAGTGCAAATAAGACTCAGTATTTTATCACTAGTTCCAATGATTGTTATCTTGGCTGCAAGAGTGATCAAAATCCAGTTGGCTGAGCCACTACTTATTGATACTCTTTTTTCTATTTCTTTAACCCTGGTTATTTTTTTTCCAGCAAAAGGCAAATAGAAAACAAGTGTTCCTTCTACCCTATGCACGCATGACAGAAGGCTGCCATAAGTACCATCAGTGTAAGATGCACATGTTAGACACAACCAGTGTGTTCTCGTGCATAACAAGAATTTGCCCTTGTTCGCTGGAAATGGAAGTCATCTTTGGGATCTTATTTCCTCACATAGTTCAGGAACAGTTGATTAGTCTTCATTAAGAGGTGCTTCTCTCTTTCTTGCATCTGCATTGAAAAGACAAAAAGAAGAGGCTGTTAAGGCAAGGGCTCTGGCAGCATTCATCTGAAAACCCAGAAACAGAATAAAGTTAGTTTATTTTCAGTGGACAGCACTCTCCATCTCACGGCCCCAACTATAGTGTTGAAACATGTATGGACAACTTAGTCCACTACTCATAGACCATTGCTACAGCAACAGGCAGTATGGCTGCCATTAGGAAAGCTGGGGTCACCTCTTTCCAGGGCTTCTTCAGAAGTGTCTCTAGGCTGACTTTCAGCTACCTGTGAGACTCAGTTGAATGTACATAGCTTCTGAAATGCATTTTAATCACAGCTACTCTAGCAATTGCCTGCCAAACGATGCACTTATTTCTAAACTCAGTTTCTTCCCAATTCATAACTTATATATTCCCAGGTCATTATGAATATCTCCACTCAGAAAATGACTTGTAAATTAAAGACAAATCACTTTTGCATTACTGCAGGCCCCAACCGCCATTCATTAATATTGCAGATAGGCCCTACTCAGACAGAATGTTTAGACAACATGATGCAGAAACTGTTAAGTCTCATGACTTTGTGCTGAACTAATTTTGGAGGAGACAAAATATACTTCCCAAATAACAAGATTTGCTTAGGTCCTCTCAGTGACTGCAACAGCCACACAAGGGGGGACAAAACCTCAGCAGCCGTTTGGGAGAGAAACTGGAAACTGCTTCTCTTGTTTTTCCCCCCATACTCATGAGGAATACTGAGGTCAGGGCTGACTCTTCTGTCACAACTTCTCCACTTCGCATAAAATAATTGACTAGAGGTTAGAGATCAAAAAGCTTTCTAAAAACGAATGTCACAACCCATCTAACGAAAGAGTTATTCCTAGTCTGTCTCCAACTTTGAAAATATCAAAATGCATGAAATTCTGTCTGTTGAACACTTATAAAAGAACCATACCAGTTAAGTTCCTGAACTTCTTTTTGGCTTCTGCTCTTTCTTCGGCATCAAAATACCACACAGTCATGGCATATCTATAAAAGAAAGAAATCTTGTGTTTGTTTCAACTTTTGCTAAGAAAATAATTTTACGCTCATGGAAAAAAGCAAACAACAAACCTGTATTAGTAGATAAAAAAATAGTATGCAAATGGCACATCTTTATAGATATAGAAAGCATTTTAAATGTGGATTTTATTATCAAGTAAGATAGAAATATAGGTGAGAATTTCTGCTTAGAGGCACAAAAGATTGCACAACAATCTGGTAACAGAGGACAAAAGTAGCTTACAGACCTTTGCCTGGTTTTCTGTTCTGGGATGCCTGTAGGCAACCTGGGGGCTGCCCTGCATCACATTGGCTTTTCGTAGCCTGTTGACAGATGGTAGCCTTAAGAATCCCTACAGCATTACAAGGGCAAAAGTATAACCCAGCATCTTCCAGCTAAATAATTATGCCTGGCTTGGAAGATTTCTCCTGTCAACAATAAAACGGCTTTTTTTCCCATCACACACAGAAACTTAGCATTCAAGCTTGTTCTTCCTCATTTGAAGAGAGAATTCCCAGTGACCCAAAACCAGAAAATCCACTCAAAATCTAGCCAACTATTTCTTACACACGTGTATGAAAAAAGAAAATAACAACCATGGCCATAATTTTAGATACAGACACTTGTAGAAGAGATGCTTTGTTTTCCCCTGGCCAAATGTCAATACTAAATATGCTACTTACCTGGTTGCATAAGAAGGCTGAACTTCATGCGGGTTCCTTCGATCTGACCAAAAAAAAAGTAATCGGTCAAAAATCGGCTCAACGTCTGCTACATAGGACTTTCCTTCTGGGAATATCCGGAGAATTCCACCATGCAGCTGAAAGAAAAGGAAAGGTTGCTTTTTACACATACAAATGCTTACA
This sequence comes from Forpus xanthops, assembly GCA_032466535.1. Taxonomy (NCBI): domain Eukaryota; kingdom Metazoa; phylum Chordata; class Aves; order Psittaciformes; family Psittacidae; genus Forpus; species Forpus xanthops. Next base: position 20,412 of record JASSUY010050992.1, on the reverse strand, counting down.
TATTCATGTGAACAATAACTTATTTCTTCTTCCTCAGAACCCAACAAATGGGGAAGAAACATCTAATGAAAACCAAGACAGCTATATGACAACACTGGAAAACCGTTCACTGAATCTCTCGGCCACCTTGATTTTCCCAAGCAGTTTGTAATGTTTCAGCATAAACATCTGGTTAAAGTAAATGAATCAAGATAAAAGACAACACTTGCTCTGTAACAAGCACTGGGAAGCCTTGGAGCTCCAAGTCACATCTCTAGAACCAGTAAATACCACAAGGCAGATAAGGCTGCTCCACCTGACCAGATTGAGATCAGACTCTCCTCCCAGCTATTGCTAGATAATGCTTAGAATATTTCAATGCCTGCATCTGATTACATAGTAGCTAACTTTAACTTCCCCTGGGAAGAGTGAAGTCTGTTCTATTGTTGGATTTTGTAAAAAATTTCTCATAAATGTATTATATCTGACAGCCAGTGTTTTCCCTACTCATGAAATAGCCTGGTTTCTCTACCACCTAATTTCTCTCTCCATGTGCCACGAGTTTTCAGAGAAGTCTGATGATTTGCACACACTGCAGAAACTTCAAAAGATGCAGATGAACTCCGCCTCCTCCCTGCTGCTGTGAGGGCTCTTTTTAGGCTTTTATGCTGCACCACATACTGCAGGGAAGATGCTGTCACACAGTACCCACCTAACTTCATACCTCCTTACGGCATGTACACCTCAGCAAGAAACTATTAGGTCAGGTTTCATAGAATCATAGAATGGTTTGGGTTGGAAGGGGTTTTAAAAATCATCTGGTTCCAACTCCCTTGTCATGGACAGGGACAACTTTCACTAGAACAGGTTGTCAAAAGCCCCATCCAACCTGACTTTGAACACTTACAGGGATAGGGCATCCACAGCTCCTCTGGGCAATCTTTCAAATATCTCACCCTGCTCACAGTGAAGATTTTTTTCTTAATGTCTAATCTAAATCTGCCCTCTACCAGCTTAAAGCCATTACTCCTTGTCCCTGTAAAAAGTCCCTCTTCTTATTTTGTAGGCCCCTTTAGCTGCTAGAAGACTGCTATAATGTCTTCTAGAGTCTTTTCTTCTCCAGGCTGATCTGATCAAGCCCAGCTCTCTCAGCCTGTCTACATAGGAGAGCTGCTTCAGCCCACCAATTGTCTTTGTGGCCCTTCTATGTTTAAGGCAATGTGGCTAATTTCAAAGGCCAGCATGCATCTCCTCCAGCATATGTTTGCATAAAATTGGCCTCATACCCATAAAATGCTCTCCACCAGCATCCTGGATTTCAGTTTAGACTTCTTAGTATCCACTTGGGTGATTTCTCAATGTTAGAATAAGAGCAGTGCACAAAATAAACTGGATGATTACATTTCCTCCCACACCTCATCTTTCATTTTATTATATTGAGATGTTTCATTGTCATACTCTCAGTAAAGGAATGTGGTTTTCGATGTATTTTTTAGAGGCATTGCCTCTAAATCTGAACTCACTTTCAGGGGTTCACAGTATTTATATCTGCTTAAAAGCCTCAATGTGAAGACTAAAGTGGCCAAGACAGGTTAGAGAGAAAAAACATTTGGCAAACTTCAATAGATAACCCATGTGAATTGTTTGTGCCACATTATGACAACAGAAGTGTAAAGAGATATACTGCAATTCCACAAACTCTTATTTTGCTTCTAAGATAAAGGTACAGTAAAATCAAGGCTGATTTTACTGCCTATAGTAATTAAGATAGAATTAAGAGCACCATCCTGTCAGGAGACCCATTGGTGGGGTCAAAGATGCAAAGGACAAACCATGTGCTTGCTCCTTTTACTAAGCTTCATCACTTTCAAGAAAAGCACAAAGGCAACTGCCTGAATATTTTCTGCAGGTTAGCCTGAAGGAATGATATCAAGAATGCTGAAGTCCCAAATTTGGGCTGTCATTATATTCTATTCCCAGAATCCACTTATTCTTTAGTGGATTAAGTTTTGCTTTCTAGTGTTTCATTGCTTTTTCCTCTAAACAAAGCATAAGAACGAGCAGCCCAATGCTGAGAATCTTTATAGCAACAACAGTGTGTGTGGGATGGGAGAGAGAATGATAAGGCAACAGTTCAGATTCTTACTTCCAAAGGGTTGCCATGAACGCCAAGAGAATAAATGTAGAGATGAAGAATGCACCAGCTGTTCAAAAGTTCAGAGTTCACGGAAGCAACTGACAGCACCAAAGCTCTGTAGTTTTTCCTTCTGCCTGTGGCTTACTCACCTTGGAGTCCCAGTTCTTATTCAGGTAATAAATACAGGTGATGCAGCGCCCATCGCCATTTGGATTGTCCACATGACGAACATACCCCGTTCCATTTCCAGGATAGCAAGCAACCATAGCCTGAATGAAAGATAAAGATTGTAGAAAAAATAAGTTCTGCAAGATGCCCACCTCCAGTTTATCTTTGCCAAGTATCCTTCCACCGTCAATTTGGTTTGGTGTTTTCCAACAAGGAATCCAAAACCTACAGCAAACACCACCAAAAAGTATCTTTGCACAGGCTTCTTTCACTGGATGAGTAAGACAGTGTGAAACACCAGACTGGAAATAAATACACTTCACATTTCACTATATATATCATTAAAGTTGCAGGAAAAGAAAAAGAAAAACACAAAACCACTGGTATGTATAGTACAAGTCTATTCTCTACAAACTATGAGACTCTGAGGAAGTCTCAGCTAAAGTTTGCTTGGGTTTCTAACGATAAGCAGTCGTTGCAAAACTGATTTGCAAGTCATAATGAAAATAGAAAGCAATCTCAGGATGTCATGCCTTACTACCACCATATTTCTCTACATATTTTCAGTCCTCATCAATACATCTCTATGGTACAACACAAAATTAGGGTCACCAGAAGGGGTGAGTAAAAGTCCATAGAGCAAAGTCTGCAAAAAATCTTCAGCTCCTTTGAACTGTGTTTGCACAGGGGAGTGCATGTTTGCTTTCATGGACTGAGCCACGGAACTAACCAAACAGCTTTCAGACACATACTTTGATCATCTCCAGAATTGCTGATACAATCACTTAATTCACAGGTTGTTTAAATTTCACCTTGAATAATGAGATAAGCCTAACATTAATTACTTCAAACCACATGACACTCAACAGGTCAAGAGAGTTTCTACAGCAAAAACGTATCAAACTTGAGTTGACACCATTAGCGACCTAAGCAGGATGCAACACAAGAGCACATGAAACTGGTAGGGATCCAGATTCTTGTCTCAGAACCATTTCTTCACTACTAGAACTACTTAGTAGTGGTACCAGTCACCTGCCATGGAGTTTACTAAAGCTGTGATAATAGAAATCTTGTTCCCACTCCTCTGATATCCCCTTTCATTGCTTGCCAGTATTAGCAGAAAGAGTGACAAGATATTGTCTAGGTTCAGTTGGAAAACTGGACACAGTATCCAGATGTAGTTTCCCCAGGGCTGAGGGCAATAATCGGTCCCATCAATCTGGCTCCTGTGACTATTGTCTTGGAAGCTGTTCTGCAGGGGCACACTGCAGGCTCACACTCAGCTCACTGCCCACAAAGACCACCAGCTCCTCTGGGAAGCAGAGCTGCTCCCCAGCCTGTACTGTTGCAAGGAGCTATTCCTTCCCAGGAGCAAGACTTATCATTTGTTCTTGAATTTCCTAAGGTTCCCTTTGCCCTGTTCCCCCAGCTCACCTGGGTCCTTTTGGTAGCAGCCCTGCCCTTCAGCGCATCAACTGGTCCCACCTGTTTGGTGTCATCTCCACACTTCATGAGAGTGCACTTTGCCATACACAGATAATAGTGGTCCCGTGAGAAATCCCTATGTCACTCCATTTGTTACCAGCCTCTGGGTATACCACAACAGATCAACCACACCCTCCAAGCCCAACCATCCAACCATTTATTTTTTACCCATCTAGTTTGCCATCTGCCCAGACCATCACATCCTAACTTTGGATATGAGAATATTGTACGTCCCTTCCCAAGGAATGAAGATGCAATTGTGCAGCACTTGCACAACCTGCCCTCCCTTGGCACAACCTGATAAGCACAGCTGATAATATCAAAGACTAATAGTATAGGCAAGAGCAACTGAAATTTTTATTTAGGGACCCCAGGTCTTGTTTTCTGCTTACAGGCACATGCTAAAGCCATGCTGCTCTCACAGGACACTGGACCAGCTAGAATATAGCACATGCTGATTTAATCACAAAGGTAATTTTACTGTGCCAACAAGCACCAGCACAGAAGTTACTGCCAGCCAGCACAGTGCACCCTTTTGACTCTGTTACCAAAACCAAAACCTATTCCCAGGAGTTGGCCAGTTAGGACAGGTGTATCTATACTGCTGCAAAAATACTGCTCTGCATTTCAAGCCATGTATGAATTGACTTTCTGCCCTCCCCACAAGCACCTGCAGAACAGTACCTGCAGGCAGCACTAAGTCACAAGAGCCTGTTCCTCACTTCAACACCTGAGGCCACAGCTGTTTGAGGGCTGGTGGCCTGGAGAAGCAGGAGATTATGCTGAACAAAAGTACCTTTAATTCTAAGTAATAAGCTCTCTTCCATCATGCCTGGCAGTTGGCTAGATGCCTTGCTATAGACCTGTCTGCTCTGCTGTCATTCTGCTGTTACAAACTGTTCCGCAACTTTACTTACATTTCACTATCAGCCTGATAACAGTGGTAAGGGCCAGCCTACAGCCTACTGCTTTAACAGGTTTGTTAGGGGCAAAAGCTGGGTGGAAACTGCAAGTCAACTTCACCTGCAATGCAAAATGGGACAAGAGATTCAACTTGGGGAAAAAAAATATAATACCAGAGTATGGTAACAAGAAGTAAAAGCAAATCCTAAAACCACCTTCCCCATCCCTCCCCTCTTCCCAGGCTAAACTTTACTCCCCATTTCCTCTACATCCCCCCAACACAGCAGCACAGTGGAAAGCAAATAGGGGCACTCCTCTGCAGCAAGCACAGCTGCTGCCAGAATGCTGCACACCTACACCACCAGCACAAGGCCTGGCTCAGCAAGGCTCTGCTAATCATACCAGAGGGATGGTGCATGGTGGGAATAAAACTTTGTTGACTGACAATACCTCCTTTTAAGTTGATGTACATCACAAAATCACAGATGCCTTAGAGAAGTCTCTCTTTGAAGTTAGACAGTACTCCAAGACTACTGAGCTGCCTAAAAATCAGTCCAATATTACTATTTTTTAATATGATAATCAAAAAGCAGCCAAAGAATAACAGACTGCCGGCCAGGTCCTTAACGGGGTTTAGGTGCTTTACTTACTATTGAAATCTCGGCAGAATGCCAAAGTTTTCCCCACCCTCCACCATGTAATATGTTCTCTTAGCAGAACATGTGCTTGACTCCAAGACATTGATGCATTATTTATTTATTTATTTACAGTGTGCACCTTTTGCATCTGTAGTGCGTAGATTCCCTGGGGATGAAGAAGTAGAACAATTCCCACAGAATTCAAAAGCACTGGCCACACTCTAGATTAACTTTAAGAAAAGAAGGGGAAAAAAAGTTTTGTAGTAGCAGCAGCTAAGGGAGAACAGCAGAAGTGAAATATCCTTTTTCCTGGCATGGTGAATGTTTGAATGAAACCTTAAACAATAAAGGGAAATCATTCTGATCCTCCTACAGCCTATTGAAATGATATCAAGTTTTATCAGAGCACTGGCTGGAGCAGCTCCAGAGCAGATGAAACTAGCCTCAGCAGGGATTCTAGCTGTTAGCACTACTTTCAGATTCATTCAAAGCAAACAAGAAACAGGAGATGAGATACGTGACCCAGACTTAATTTAGTTAACTGGTGAACACTGGTATTTGCCAGCTTAGTGCACAGGCCAGCTACAAAAGCCAGAGGCTGGATCATAATAAACAAACCATTTACCAGGTGAGAATGTGGAGTGCCAGTAAAAATCATTTCCTACACTTTCAGCTATTGTGTCCAGAAGAGCACACCCTGGCTTTAGAAGCATCTCCTTTCATTAACCATCTCCAAACCTAAACAAACAATAGGCAGCAGATTAACCAGGAATATGCCCTACCTTTTTTTTTTTCCAGTACTATCCATTACCCATTACAATGGCTGTTAGTTGGCTTAACTTCCCTGTGTGACAACTCAGGGCAAATTTCAGCAACACTACCCCTCCTCACCCCCCAGTACTTAAAGTTAAAATACATGAGTTTGTCTTTAACTGTTCAGCTGTTGTTTAAAATTGACATACAGATGCACGCCTTTGCTGTTGCACACATGCAAGTCATAGCTTGAAGTCCAGTGCTCTGGTGGTCTAGTTGATAGTCATAAATTAAAGCTTACAAAACTTGGAAAATTAAAAGCAAATTGTTAAGACTGCAGCTTCTGCACTGTCATTTTTAGAGATATTAGGTTTCCCAAGAGGGTGCAAATCACCCACCAGTTAAACTAGCAGTAATTAACAGCTTTAATAAGGAGCCAGGAATCATCAGTAAATTCCACATTGCACAGAAGCTTGCAAAAATAACTTATTCATCATTCAGTTTAAGTATCACATTCAAGTCAGCCAGAGAAATCTGTAAGTCAAACTGCAAGACACCAGCAAAGTTTGGAGGCAGATAAAAAAACCCAGTTCCATAGAGAGGACTTTCCCCTGCCTCACAATGCTTCTAGCAAGGTTAAAAAAAAAACCGACAAATTCTCTTAGCTGATAGCCAGGACCATGCTGTGAGGCACCATTCTGCTACATTTCATAAAATAAGCAGAGCTGAAGAGGACCGATACTTGGAACAAAATGCTACAGAGAATACCTCAGCTAGAAGAGGCTCATAAGTGGAAACAAACACTGCTTAATAGGAAGTAGTGATGACAGGGCAGAAGGAAATGCTACCTTTGCCTCCTAGTGCTAAGCAAGGGCCCCACACACTCCTAGCACAGACTGTATATAGGTATTGTAACCCTATACTGATCCTGTATTTTCTTCTCAGAACTAGTATGACCTTTGCAATCAGCAGAGAATATTCTGACCCATGTAACTATCCTACCAATACCAACCACCCTTGCAGACTAAGCTAAAGACTCCACAATGTTTTACCATTTTCTGTACCAGATTTGTCCTGTATAGTGCTGAACAGCTACTAGTTTTGATCCCTGGTATAAATTATCTCTGCATACATCTTGTACATCAAAGAGTTAAATTCAGAAATTACTTGTAAAGTCTGTTAGATGAAAGGTACAATATAGACACAAAGCAATACTGACCTACAATATCACTATTATATAGTTATCTAGAAAACCAAAGCATTAATAAGAATTAATGACGCTATAGCCACTGCAGCTTTCAGGTACATATTTATTTGGCTGCACACTTCCAAGTTCCCCAAATTTCAGTCCAATATGTGGTTTTCAGTCCCAACCTTAGCACAAGATAAAATTACCTGACCAGAATTTAGGAAATGAAGACTACTAGGACTCACTTGATTGACTTGGGTCTGACTGCATACTGTACACAGCCTGATTTTAGTCTGTAGATGCACACAGTCTGTACAGCCAGAAAGGGAAAGGCACACAGTATGTTCTACATTAAAAGAACATGAGTCGTCTGACATTTCATGATCAAAGACAAGAGATTCTCAGTTGAGGCTTGTCTGACACACAGGCACAATGGGGTGTTTCTTGAGTACTTTCTTGTTGCACTCAATTGCACCCAAGTGTTTTCTACTGCGTAGCTTTTAACGGTTAAGTGTAAAATTATTTGTGAAAATTATTAAATGTTAGTTTTCTTGAATTTATGGAAGTTAACACACTCAGTTGCTATACATGAACTAGCAAAACTGGTCTAATTTAATACTTTGTAGAGATGGCAGGGAACAGAGAGAAGAAAATAATGTTTAAACACACAAAAAACAATATCAGAGACATTAGATTTATTGGAAGGGGAATCACTAATTCCAAGCAGGGCATGAGTGTGAAACCCTACTTGCTTCAATCAAAACATGAAATGGGCTTCATTAGCAGTATTACATGACAAACCAGTACCTCATTTCCTCCCCCATATCTTGAGTATCAGTCTTCAGTCAAACAGCTGTTATGGAGCTAAACCTCCCCTTGATCAGCTTCTTGCTCACAGGTGGAGGCAAAAGAGGAAAAAAGGTGTGTGGGGAAGGAGCCTATTTTCAGAAATTGAGAAACACTGGGGAAAGTGCTAGAATTTGGCAGGCCAAGACACCTGCAATGTTTCACTTCAACTTTCATCTTCATACAGAGGCCTAAACTGAAGCCATATGGGCATCTAAATAGCACAAAAAGCCAACACAAACAACAATAAAACCCCTAGGGCAGTTACCTTCTTTCATGAAACGTAAAACTGACCAAACTCTAAAAACTCAGCTACAAGCAGTTTCCTGAATTACACATTCATTAGCTTGCTGTAGTCCTACACAAGGAAGGTACCTTGGATGGAAGTGACAAGTATCTACTGAAGGGCCAAAGAAGCCATGGCAAATAAGATACAAAAGACTGATAGGACCTTATATCAGTAAGTGACTCATCTCTGGAGTATCATATCTTGGAGAGACTGATGTGATCACAGCTACTTTTGCTCCTTGATCTTGTATGTCAGGAACCCCTAAAATTGGAAAAGGAGAAGACATGTCTATGGCCAGAAAAGCAGCCACACAAGGGAAAATAAATCTGCTTTAGATCTTTCAAGAACTGGAAACCCCATCCCTTACTTTTTATTCTGTTTGGTCCTTTTGCATGCACCACTGTATGTTGACTACTATTTCCAGGTGCAGAGGCACATTTTGAAGAATTTTCTGATTAACAGCCTGTGAGCAGGAATTTTGGGAAAGACTACTGCTCTCATCTGCAGGAAAGACATGCAAAGGTACTGATTTATCTTTGCTTACCAACCAGAAGGCTATTATTATCCGACATTATTCTAATTACCATAAAATGGAAAACTGCTTCTGCTGAGTAATCTTCTTCTAGAACTAAGGATAGAAACAAAAAACTACGCATGAAAGCTCTGTTCATGGATTATTTCCATGCCACTCAGCTGTTGATGACTGGTATGTTATATAGTGGTAGCTTAAGGAGCACACAATAAGCATTCAAATCTTATGGAATCTGCCTTTAAGGAAGCTAGATCACAGATTGATGCTGCTTTAAAAATTAGCTCCCTGTTAAATGAATCTGTGATGGGGCTTAGGAAGCTCTTCTGATTGACAACAAAATTTACTTCTTCATGACCCATTAATGGAAAGGACAGCTTCAGCTTATGACTATTTTTTATTTCTTTTCTTAGCAGAACAGCCACTTGCTTAGGGAGCAACTACAAACCGAGTTTTGGAGACAGTGGCAAATTTTGTTGAGCAGTCCCCATTGCTGGATATAATCTGGCATCTCAAAGTGAAGGAGCATGGCCAGGAGAAAAATAGAACAATGAAACTTAAGGTAACAAGTCTAAAATCACCATAGGATCCAAACTGTCCTTGCAAGGAGAATCTTTGTTTCCTGTAATAATTAAAAGGATTAACCCCCTTCCTTGTTTGTTTAATTAACTACATGTTTATGCAGGTATGGAAATTAACACTTTCCCCCAGTTCCCCAGTTCTTCTCTCGTCTTTTGCAAGGGCAAAATCCCTGGCAGTGCTCAAGACCAGGCTGGAGAGAGCTTTGGGTGACATGGTCCAGTGTGATGTACCCCTGCCCATGATTCTAGGTTACATTTTTACTTAACATCTTCCTCTGACCTAAAACTACACTTCAGGCTGCCCTGCTGCTCGTTGTGGTTGTTGTGCCTTGCTCACACGCACACACACACAATAGAGTTTCAGAAGAGATTAGTGTGCTGTGAAGAGCAGGCATACCATCACCAAGGGACCTGAAATTTAAAAGGCTATTGCCAGTGAATTAGTTCAGTCAAGGATATTCAGATTAAGTCTCCAATTAGCAGCTGTAAACATGCGCAGTGCATCAATGTATCAATAAAGGCTGTTTCAGTGCAGAAAGCCTGCCCGCCCCTGTGCAGCTGAGCTCTGGCTCAAGGCCAGCGGGATGATGGCTTAATGACAGTGCTACGTGCAGAGCGTGAGGCCATCCGCGATCAAACACAAACTTTACTCCAGAGTACACTTCACAGACACGCTGCGGAGAGAAGAAGGGGAAACCCACGCTTGCAGCGCACAGACTTCTCTGTTCTGGTTCTTACTGGTCTCCTTCCCTCTCCTATTGCACACACACTCATTTCCCACACTCGGGAAAAGAAAAAAATAGTACTGTTTAATCAAATTTTAAGATTATTTTTGCCTGTTCTTGAAGACCACTTTCATCACTCAGGAAACTTTCAGTCCTCTCCCCCAGGAGCCAAACCTGGATGAGCTGCACTAAGGAAAACGCATCTCAAGCAATCAGTGCAGACAGAGACAGCATCTCCCGTAATAAGTCCCAGAGGACAGGTGACAAGCACCACCCCAGCAGAAAAGCAAATTTCTAAGTAAGTGCAGGCTTATTAAGGAAATCTGCAAGGACCGCCACTGTACATTCACGTTCTCAGTGGGGAATAAAGGCGCTGTAACCAGCACAGACATCCTCTGCGGAATACCCTCATCTGTGTGGTAGAAAGATAATTTCATAGTTCCTTAAATATTCCAGCCTTTCATTCTTTGTCAGCTCTTAAACCCTTTTCAGTTCTGCTACTAATCACCCACAGGATTACACCACATTTCTTCTTTTCTTCTCCCTGCAGCATTTAAAGAACTGCACATATTTTGATGCTCTTGCAAGTTAATAAAGGTCAGGAAAGACTCCCACAATACAGGCAAACTGTGTTTTTGGTGTCAGAGTTGCCCAAGCTGGACAACATCCTTTTTTAGCTATTATTCATTTATTCTTAGCCTATGGGCCCAGAAAACCCACAAGACTTACCATCTCACACACAGTATGTAGTACCCCTAACCAAGGGCAACCCAAGGTGCAGGCAGAGGAGGTGATGAGCCACCACCTCAAAACAGATGTGCATGGGGACAGGGAGGCCCTAGCTGCACAGCACAGTCTCTTCTTCAGGCCACTTCCCTGGACATCTCTCTTGGCCTCACATGCCCCGCTGCAGTGGAGGCAGCACCACATCAGGGAGGTGTTTTTCTTTGTCCCCTTTGGCTCAGTGCAAGTCTCTCTTCACTGCCAGAGAGGATGACAAGGTTCAGACTAGCAGCGTTGCACTTGGCAGGTACCCCAAATATGCCTCAAGGGTCTTCCCAAAACTGTCAGAGCTGTCTGGGCTTCTGAGGCTGCTAAGACATTACTGCATTACATAAACAGAGAGAGATGAATGGTTCTCAAGTGTTTGTTATCACAGCAGTAACACCAAATTAAGGCTAATTAATGAGACCAGTTATCTCCCCTGCTAACTTTGTAAGGAAGAGGTCTCACTCACATCCCCCAACCCATTTTTTGCCTCCCCACCACCTTGTCAGAGGACCTTGCCTGCACAAGCACATTTGTTCCTGCACAAGATTTTTCGTAAATGAATATTGACATTATCTGTTTTAATGAATTTTGTCCACAATCTATATTAGATATAATAGATTACCATCAGGTAATTTCTGCTATGGTTGAACAACATGTGCAGTCTCTACCTCTAAGGCTTTGCCTGCAGATAAAGTTGTACTGCTCTGAATACACTGTGCATTTGAACAGCACAATCTCTCTAGTGTGTGTGCAATTAAAAGGAGTGAACGTGTATAGAGTGACAGCATCTTTACACACAGAAGGGAAATAAGTTTTCCAAATTCCAGGCAATTTTGTAAGAACATAATATAATAACTATACACTTGTTTTAAGGTTGATTAGTGAGAAAAAAAAACAAAACAAAACAAATCAATCCTAAGGGTTGCAATGGCTCCCTCCACATCATCTACACAGTTGGTACTTGCCTCAGTTAGATGCCTGTAGACAGAAACTAGGCAACTCTGAGCAAAGAAAGGATGCTAAACTAAACACAGACATGCATGCACACAACAAATTGAGTTCCCAAGCCAAAAATCCAAAACACAGTGCTACACCAGCTACTACTTAAAGGGGGAAAATGACTGCTGCTGCTGAACCCATGACAGAGTTCCAGCCTTACACTTGCACATCTTAAAGCTATTCAAAAAAGCTCTCAACTCATAGACAAAGAAGCCTAGTCCCAAACTCAGCTGCAGGCAACATCAGACTGGAGATCTGAATATGGGCTGCTGAATTCCCACTTTTCCACTGGTCAAGCCTCTCCCATGGATTTATGCTGCCACCACCTGACAGAAGAGACCAACCCTCAAGGCTGGCTGTGCTGTGGCTGCTGCCACAGGCTTCGATCCGCTGGCCGAGGCAGTGGCCCTGCACAGCCAGGGGATACAGCTGAGCCTCAAGGGCTCCCTGCCAAGCTGCCCTCCAGCCCATTCCTGCCGGCTGCTCAGCTCCATCGCAGTCCCCTCTGGAACCTCACCCAGGCACACCTACAGCAACTCACTGAAGAATTAGCCCTTGGGAAGTTTCTCAAGGCACACTTCAGGACTGGGTCTTACAATAACAATGTTCTTGGGCATTCAAGGTAGTTTCTGCAGGAAGCAGCACAGCAACTGTTGAACAGGGAAGTGTTCTCTCTGGTATGGGTTCAGGATGTTTCCTGAGGATGCAGAAGGCCTGGAGTGTTCTTTCTGGCTCTATTCCCTCCCTTTTTCCTTTTCCTCTCCGGCAGACAGCGTGATGAGAGCAGCATGTACTCAAAGCCACCACAGGGGCAGATAGGAGTTAGCCAAGCTGGAGGTTGGATGGGGGCTGCTCTCCAGGATGCCAGCTGGTTGGGCAGCTAGAGAAAGCAGCCTTCATCCCTGTCTCTTCTGTTCCTTGGGATGGAGATGAGAAATGGTAGCTGCACAGGCATGACTGGCTGTGGCAATAGGAGTGGCAAGAAGCAACCCACTGAGGACCTGCAGCTGATTTTGCTAGAGGTATGGGGTGCAAGTGCTTCTCTGCAGTGTGAAACACAGAGGGGGAGGTAGGACAGACACATAGTGGCAGATCACAGCTATAGGTGTGCGTATATGCATATTTAGGAGTGGGGATGATGTACTATTTATGCCCTTAACTGTGGTCATCATTTGCACAACTGATACCTTTCCCAACTGCAATCAAGACACTACTAATACAGCTCATAATTAGCAGCAGTAGCTTCTGTAGATGGAAATAGGCCTCCTACCATGTGTCAGCAAAAGACAAAGTAAACAAACAAACAAAAAAAGTATTTCAGTTGCAGGCATCTTAGATAAGTGTAAAGAAACAAAGAACAAACAAGTCAACTACATTTTTGTACTTGCCAAGAAATTATCACAGTGAGTGTCAGACTGGCACTGAGCCTTCAGGTCACCAGTGAGGCGTCAGGCTATGTACTGAGAAATAGAATGGTAAAATGCATAACTTTGACACTTCATTCTTTAACCAAAATTTAATGCTGAATTACAGTAAATTTGGCAATAAGGACAGGCATTTGCAAATCCTCTCATTGCTCCTCTGTGAAGAGGAAGTCAGTAAAACAGTTAACCAGGCAGTGACCCTTCCTGTTGGCCTGCTTCAGAGACACAATATACATACTCCACAGATAATAGAAGAGATAAGACAAGTTAATTTAACAGAAATATTGGTGAATACTGTAAAGAGTTATCAATGCACCCTGGGGGTGCTGTTCTCTGTGTGCACATGTAGTCATAGTTTATAAATCTTAACAGCAGGACATGTTACAGTATTTACAGAAAGCTTCTCCTTTTTGCACTTCTCAAACCACCTCTACCCGGTTCCCTATGGAGAATTGGAAGGGGAAGGTTCAGTGCACATATAATCTTGATCAGGAAGCACAACACCCTAGATTAACAATCTAGGAACAGGCAAATTGAGGATTGACACTTCTGCCCACCCTCCTCCCCTCCCCCCCCCCCAACATCTCCTCTCCCAAATTCCTCTTGTTCTGCCTTATTTATTTATGTGTTTTTCTTCCTTCTTCTTGTACTACTCACATGGTCCAGCAAGGGACTGGAGGAGATTTTCAGCACTCCCTGGAGCCCCAAATCAGACAGGAAGCTCCACGCTGGCATCCACCACCTTGAAGCCTGTTCTCCAACAAACAGTGCCTCACACCCTAGACTTTTCCCACAAAAGATGGTGCTCCCCAGCCTGCACTGACTAGCACTTATCTCCCTGTATGTATTACTGCAATAACTACTATTGTTAATGGTATGAAACAGGTTTGCCACAAGACAGTCAACTGCAATGGTCAGATAAAAATCATACCTGCTATCCATAACTTCCATCATATAAGACTCCTTGCTCCCTCACAAGACACTGTAAAATGTGGCCTGTATTTCACACCTCAGACAAAATGTTGACAAAGACTGGGCACAGCAAAAGAAATCACTGCAGAATTTCCTCAACTTTTCTAAACATATTCTAACATAGCCTAAGCCAAGCACCAAAGGATGTGCTTCAGGTCCACTGATTTAAAAGAGCCTTTAGAAAAACCTACTGAAGTGAACTGCTGAACTGGGGCCAATTCTTTAAAAACATTTGCCTTATCGATCTGTATAAAAAAAAAAAAATACAGTGCAAGAAGACATAAGCAATGATTAATTGTTATTATGACTTGTAGACAAAAATGCAAACATATTTCTTGTATGGATTTTCAGGTCCAAAAAGAAAGCATAGAAAAGAGTTTATTGTGACCAAAGAATTCATATGAACTAGATATATACGAGACTCAAAATGGTCATCTTTTTGCTTCAAAGTAGGATGGAATGCCTTCATGTTTGGCAAAAGTTGTGGCTACCCTGACATTTTCAGCTGACAAGGCTTCGGACAAACTGTTTCCAGCCTGGGCAGATAACATGTTATGCTGTACTCCTGCAACTTATACTATTCATTTTAAACAGAGTGGCTTTTTGTATGACAGTGTAGTAAGCCTCCATGGAATTATTATGGTCAGCAAAATCTCTTGCTTCATTTGTAAAAAATCAGAGCAACAAGTAGCTTCTTTAATCAGCTGCTTTCTACTAAGTGCTTTGTACAGTGGCACTAAGTTTCTTTGTCTACTAATCTTATCAAACCACAATGACAAGAAAAAAATTACTGCAGGGAAAAGCTCCTTTCTGCCACTGCAAGATAGTAGATGCATATGTGAGAGTGAGTGATGGAAGGGAAATAGGTCTTAAAGCCTTCTCCAAATCACTCACAGGAGTGGTCAGGAGTGATGTGCTGATGGGATGACATACCTGTGAATAGTTTAAACAGCAGGAGATAGATAGTCTACTTGGCATGAGCCTCCTTCATCCATTTCCTTCCTCCACATCACTACCTAAACAGCTACAAACACTTTTGTGCTTTTCTGACCAATTCCCTGTCATCTCTTTTCAAAGCAACAAAATGTCTTAACACAAATTGTTATGTAATGTTATGTATCAATCAAACTCTTTTGCCAAGCTTTCCCTTTGCCACATTCATAGAATCATAGAATAGTTAGGGTTGGAAAGGACCTAAAAATCACCTAGTTTCCAGCCCCCCTGCCATGGGCAGGGACACCTCCCACTAAACCATGCCACCCAAGGCTATGTCCAAACCAGCCTTGAACACCGCCAGCGATGGAGCGTTTACAGCTTCCTTGGGCAACCCATTCCAGTGCCTCACCACCCTTACAATAAAGAATTTCTTCCTCGGATCCAATCCAAACTTCCCCTCTTTAAGTTTTAACCCATTACCCCTTGTGCTCTCACTACAGTCCCACATGAAGAGTCCCTCCCCAGCATCCCTATAGGATCCCTTCAGATATTGGAAGGATGCTATGAGGTCTCCATGCAACCTTCTCTTCTCCAGGCTCAACAGACACAACTTTCTCAGCTTATCTTCATAGGGGAGGTGCTCCAGTCCCCTGATCGTCCTCATGGCCCTTCTCTGGACTTGTTCCAACAGTTCTATGTCCTTTTTATGTTGAGGACACCAGAACTGCAAACAATATTCCAAGTGAGGTCTCAGGAGAGCAGAGTAGAGGAGCAGGATCATCTCCCTCGACCTGCTGGTCACACTCCTTTTGATGCAGCCCAGGATACAGTTGGCTTTCTGAGCTGCAAGAGCACACTGTTGGCTCATGTTCATTTTTTCCATCGACCAACACCCCCAAGTCCTTCTCCTCTCAGCGCTGCTCTGAATCTCCTCTCTGCCCAACCTGTAACTGTCCCTGGGACTGCTCCGACCCTGGTGTAGGA
>JASSUY010050987.1:0-32168 GCA_032466535.1 Forpus xanthops | reverse complement strand
CAGAGGTGAGGCTGACTGGTCTGTAGTTCCCTGGCTCATCCATTTTCTCCTTCTTGAAAATGGGGGTTATATTTCCATTTTTCCAGTCATCGGGAATTTCACCTGACTGCTATGATTTTTGAAATATGATGGACAGTGGCTTAGCAACTTCATTTGCCACCTCCTTCAGGACCCGCGGATGCATTTCATCAGGTCCCATGGACTTGTGTACGTTAAGCTTCCTAAGATGATCTCAAACCAGATCCTCTCCTACAGTGGGCCCAGGGTCTTCATTCTCATGTCAACATCTCTTACACAATTATTTAGTTCCACAACTCACATGAAAGCTTTGAATGCATTTTAGTGATACTACAGATTTCAGTAACATTGTAGCATGCTAACATGTTAAAAACTCCTGCAAACTTTTCCAACTCATTTTTTTAAACCTAATACAAAAAATTATCTACCAAGAAAAGACATTTCTCATAAAAGGAAAGCGATGTCTGATATAATTTACAAAAGCATACTGCATATCAAATTTTCTAACACTGAAGATAAGCCTCAGTTGCTGATAGACCGACATTTTCCCAATGTCTGCTTAGTGTAAAAACAGAAATTACCATGAGGACAGAATCCCCACATCCCTTCCCCGCATGATAACCCTTAAATTTCCTCTCATCCCTTTCTCTCTCTGCAGCCCAATGACTTTCTCTGTTTGTTTTATAGAGTAACACGGGTGGGAGCACAGAAGCAGGAAATACTGATTTCTTTCTGTCCCTGTAGCTGCCCCATGCAAGGCTTGGTATTATACTGACCGTCCTAAGAGCTGGTTAGACCTTGGCTGTGGAGTAGCACAGTGAATCCAGGCCACACTTTGTGGGTGAAAATTAGGTTACTATATAAACAATGAGAACTAAAATTATCAATAGTGTAATTCAAACTGTATGTGCAACCCATTATTTGATGGAGTTCTCCCCTAAGGAAATCTTTCTAAACAAAAGCAGACAACTGACCAAGGCTCTGGGTATGGTGTTTAGCACTTACAGAGAGTCGGTTTCAAGACATGGGAAGGGATACAAAGGCCCTAACAAAAGGACAACTGGAGGAGATGAGAATCAAATGAGTGCATGTAAACCAGGTCTTCAGCAGTGGTAGATGGCACAGTCTGCTACCTTTCACAGCGTGGACAGATGTCCAGGCTGTGGGGAAAAGGTCTGAAAGATGAAGATACAGAAGGTGGGACAAGCCATTAGTATATCCATATATATTAGTTCTTGTGCTAAACTATGCTTCTTCCATTGTAGGTATACCTTCTCCTTCAACAAGACTCAAACTGTGCTTTTGCAGTAACAAAAGAGAGAAATATCTCACTGATCCATTTCTATATGTTTTTAAGGCATAATATGAAAGGTAACAAGAAAATGCCCACTATTTTGGAAACCTCCTAAAAAAATAAATATGTTCTTACGTTTGCACCTCCCAACAGGTAGCTCTTTACCTTTTGATCCTTAATCCTTTAAAATTAATCTTGTATTTCTTACAAATCAAATGAGCAAGTTAGCCTGGGAGGGAGCAAGCTGTGCAGTGTCAGCTGGCTAGCAATAAATGCTCATGTTCTTGTGATATACTTGGAAAGCTTGCCCCTCTTCTACCCAGCACGGCTCCAACAGAGAACAGCCGTGTTTCTGCTGGCATCTAGGATTGCCAAAGAACAGCTGCAAGAGCAGCTGTCCCAGGCCTATGCAGGTCCTTGGCACTGTGGGAGACCTTATCCACCTGGCTGAGCCATGAGAGACCGGCCAGGCTGACGATGTGGAAACGACCTGTGATGAGGGCATGCAGGGCAACCCTGGGCACATGTGGCTGCATCTCAGCACCCTGCACCTCACTTCTGCTGTGTACACTGCCCTGCTGTGAGTTGAGCTTTTGGTTTTAAGGGAGTGGGAGGGGAAGGAGTTTTAGATTTATCTTTTCTTTTAATCTAATTTACATCTGCAGCAGAGTTGCCTTCCTTTGGTCTAGAAAAGGGTTCAAGGATTATCCAACTAAATAGATTTTTTATTTTTTCAAACTCTTCTTACTTGCCTATTTTGTTAAAGGACATCATTTGAGGGGCTTTTCTAATCTGCTTTGAAAACTTGTGGCAGTAAACCATGTTCTCTTCCCTTTGCATACTTACCCTAGAACAGCAACATCAATCATAGGCTGAGATGGCTTCTCTCTAAAACAGTTTTCTTCCTGGATCAGTCTTTGAACCTACAGGTCTTTTATTAGCTTCCATAAATGTATCTCCTGGGGTTAGTTTCATCAGAATTAGCATGAGATCAAACATGTGAAAGCATCAAAGGAGCAGTCTGTTCTCCCTCAAGCCAAATGCCAATATTAATTGGCCCACTGCTATTTTCCCCATACCCTTTAAGACTCAAGTTGCAAGGGATTTACCAGGGCTTCTTCAAAAAAGGGTAAGCAAACAAATTGAGGATGAATCTTCCTTAGTGGCCAAATAAGCCAGACATGCCGGGACACTATTTTAGGGCTACACAGACTTCAAGCTGTATTACCACTTCATATTTCTGCTTCTCCATATACAACTGTTGAGGCTTATGCTTCGGACAGGACTGGGAGTGGCAAGACTGCTTTTGGCACTACGTTGATTGAGGACTGTGGTTTCCAGTCTGCTCTGCATCAGCTAGTCACAACTACAGGAAAGAACTTCTGACATGCAGAAATTTCTCTTGTTAAAGCAAGGAATTTGTTAGTGGATGTGAAAATCCAAGGAGGAAATTTTTAATGACAAATGACCTTTCAAAACAGTAGCAATCCTGGTGATCCTGAAGAGTGATTGCATTTATATATAATCACTGCAAGATCACATGAACCTGACTTCACCTGGAACTGAGAGAGCTGAGATGAGAACTCCTTCTGCAGGCGTTTCCAGCTTTATCCAGTTCTGCTCATAACATCTGTGGCTCTTCATATGCAGCACCCTACCCAGAAGTTTGAAAGGAACATGGTTGTTCATAGCTATATGCACCTGCAGGCAAAACTGAGTGGTATGTTTTTATTAATAGTGCTGTGAAAGGCTCCTGCCAGGCTGAGATGTTTGAGTCATGTGAATACTGCAGGACCTGTGCTGTCCATGGGCTGCCCCATAGCTGAGTGAGCAGCAGCTGCCTCTCTCCCCCTTGCTGGAGATTACCACCCCCTCCAATACTCCAGCTCAGGCAGCTCCTTTCACCTGCCTCCACCCTGAGTCAGGCGTCTTGAATCAAGACAGAATAAACAGTTAAAAAAATTCCAAATAATGAAACAAAAAAAAAGCCCAAGAGAAAAGAAAATGAGACATTTACAAAGCCAACAAATCTGGCAGGTGGCAAAAATGAGTGCATGGGCAATTGATTTGGTAGGTAGGACAAGAACCTTGGTCCAGGACCTGTGCAAAGCAGCTGAAAGCAGAAAGGTGAGAAAGCAATTTTGCAAGGAGGACAATTAAATTTGGAGGTGAATGAACATATTCTCACTGTTGTGGTTTAAGCCTCTCATCCACGCAGTTTTGCTCACTCACTCCCCCCTCTTTCTTCCCCTCGTTCTCGGAGGGGTGGGAAGCAGAATTGAAAGAACACAACTCCCACAGGTTGAGATAAGAACAATTTACTAACTAAAGTATAACACAAAACCGCTACTGCTGCCACCAATAATAACAAGGCAAATACAAGGGAAAAGAACGCAATAGCTCACCACCTATACCCATCCCGACCAAGCAGTGCACCCCCAAATTTCTGAGTCTCTGCCCTCCATTTTTCCATCCTGGGCATGATGTAATGTGGTATGGAATACCTCTTTGGTCAGTTTGTGTCAGGTGTCCTGTCTCTGCTTCCTCCTGGCTTCCCCTCCTCCCTGGCAGAGCATGAGGCTCAGAAAGTCCTTGGCCAGCCTTAACATTACCAAGCAGCAACTAAAAACACTGGTGTTATCACTGCTGTTCCCAGGCCCAAAATCAAAAACACAGCACTGTACCAGCTATCAAGAAGGAGAAAAATGACTGCTGCTACTGAACTCAGAACATTCACCCTCCATGCACCAAAATGTGCCTGTTACCAATGCAATGAGGATTAAAGAGTCTGGCTGTTACTTCAACAAAGAATTTGTCTAATCACCTTATTCAGCTGCTTGATTCAACTTTTAAATCTAGTTTAGTTTTTTTTTCCTCTTTTGGACATGTTCATCTCTCTGTGTATGTCTTTTATGTAACAGATGTGTGTCTGTTCATATAGTAAGAAAGCAATATATTTAGAAGTTGAAACTGTCAAATTATTTCTGTTCATCCCAGCTCAAAAGCTCATCTTACACTTCCAGTAATAATTCATTTATCTTGTGCTTCCATGTGATGAAGAAACTTTAATTATGTGAGTGCAGATTTCCTGCCCACCTCCCTGACCTCTGCTCTGTTTCATTCCATACATGAGTGCAACCAGTATTATTTTGCTTCATTTTGCTGTGGCCCTAAGGGCTCTCAAATGGGGTCTGGATTCAAAGCATTGTCAGCAAGCTACATGGAAGACTTCAGGCAAGAGGACCAGGCACGTTCACAGGCTTAAACAGCTGAAGCTTGGCTACCTGACTTACCTCTAACATACAACGTTGTCACACACATCTGGTCTGTGCAGTGTTTGTTCTGACAGCTCCTGGCAGCACAGTGCCTGGGAAATGAAGGTGAGCAGGAGGTGGAAAGAGTTATGGTTTTCTTCCTCATTGTCAGCCTTGGGGAAAATGAGACCACCAGGAGCCAGAATCTTTGCACTAGCAGTATTCAGCATTTGGGAGTGATCTTCCAAGGTTTTGCCTCATCAGTATTTTAGCCCTTCTCAACAGGCTTCCTGGGATGTGCAGTGGTTTTGTAGTGCTGATGCCTTGCAACTGCTGCCTTGTGCAGCCATCAGTGTGCCCCTACTGCATTCTCCAGATTAACTACATACCAATTCCATTTTTCCTTATCTTCTTTGCCCCCTCAGTGAGATTATTCCAAACTACCCTTCTTCCACTGTACTCACCACGACATTTTCTCTATCCAGGTTTTCCAGGCTGTTGAGAGCATCACCTCAGGTCTACCTTTTTAGAGTGAATTCTGGTTCATAATTTACTTACATTCAGAGCAATGAAATAGCCTGCCTCCACCTCACTTTGACGTGGTGGTTGTGGCTTTAACATTTTAATTTCTTCACCTGGCTTTTTTTTGTTTGTTTGGGTTTTTTTTTAGGGTTTTGTTTTGATTTCCCCTTCTGCATTTGTCAGTGATGCAGCATTATTGTGTAAGGGAGTAATCACCTTAAATGTCTTCTTGGATTGTGTTTGAGACATGACTACTCTGTTCCTGTTGGCAGTGTCAGACAAAGGATGTAGTGAATACTTATCTGAACAAATGAGAGACTTGGGAAGTTAGCAGTGTGGATCCACAGCAAATATCAATGATGCAGTTATTTGTAGCAATGCGAAAAATGCTATCAGAACCGTAAAGTTATTACAAGTAATTCAAGACAAACAGACATCAGCTTGTAGCAATTCACTTTACTGCTTGTATTAGGCATGTCCACCTGATTTATGGTTACAATGACAAAAATCACTATCATGTAAAACAATCAGATGGCAATGTGAGAGATTGCATCACAATTGTGTGAACATTCTGGTATGAATGGGAACTCACAACAGCCTTTCAAAGTCTGAATTTTAGGATACAGACAAATAAATAAGACAGAAAGGGATGCGGCCACAACACTAGTTCTGGGAACTATATGTGTATGGAATGTTTTGTAAATAAGGAAATCTTCCTTAAAAAGACAAAGAGTTGAAGGCAAACCCCACCAGGCAATCAGTACACAGGGAGTTGGGCAGGAATAGGCTCTACTAAATATTAGGCATTCATGTGGAGTGATTTTATTTTTTGTATCATAAACCCAGGAGATATTTGAATACCATTTGTTAGGCTATTCATCTCCACTCAACAGATCCAAAGATTTACTCACTGACTCCAGCTGACCAGGATTAGCAGATTCAAACCATTTAACTGAGGTGTTCTGCCGTCTGCTGAGTTCTAGGCAGCAAAGGTTCACTAAGGATGGACTCTCTTTGCACAGGTGATTTAAGAAATAATCAATAAACCCACAAAAACTTGAAAGCAGAACTAGGAAAGAGTCTATATTCAAGAGAAGTTTTTAGCAATAGGAGTTTACCTGTTCTATTATCACCTTGAACAGGTGTGGATATAATCTGAAGATAGTACAAATAATCACTGGGTCAGAAAACAGGTTTAAGTAGTTTATTCCTGTTATGAATTAAACATAGGTGTGGGTAAAGCTCCCAGCTGGGATTAGGCTAGCATTGTGAAAACTGCTTTCAGAGACAGGAGATACATTTCTGTCTGGCCAAAGTGTTTGTATTCTTATTTCAGAAGAACAAATCAAAAAATGGGTGCAATAAAGAAAGTAGGGGAAAAAAAAAATTAAAATAGTATGTAAAGTTATGGGAAAACATTGTTCCTGAGCCAGCTTTGTGAGCAGCTATCTTTATGGAATACTGTTTTTAATGAATATATAAGGAATCAAATAACGGTAATTTATATTTGGTACGCATCAGGCTAATGTTAAGTTTTATAGTGCTAAGTTCTGCTTTCAGAGAGTGTTTGGGGTTTAGCATGTGTCAGAGTTGCCAAGAGCTCCAGTGAGGTAAAATGTGCATAAAATGGAGTAACTGTACCCACAGATAAACAATTATGTGCCTGTTTTGAACTTAGAAAAGTGGGACCAGTCAACCAAATAGAACATTTATAAAGAGAAAACGCTACCAGGTTCTGTCATGTAAAGAAACTGGACTAGCCAGTGGGAAGAATATAATGCAGCATGGCAGGCTTTAATTTACCTCTGGAATATATCAGGGACCCTCAGCACTTCCAGATCAGAAATGTTTTGTGATGAGGCTCTTCCTTTTTGGCACCACTTTTGTGCTAGGTATTCCCTTTAATCCTCATATTCTCCTTTACTTTCTCATGGTCTAAACACATCCCTAGAGATCAGCAACTGTAAATTATACAACCTGTGGCTTTTGGACCAACTTCACCTGAAAGTTTTCAGCTATGCATGTGGACCTTTCAGAATTAGCTTATTTCAATGCAAGTGCAATTTCTTAGCTCTTTAAACCAATTTTGCATAATGAATAAATTTCTTTTATTTGCCACCAAGAAGGTCAAAAAGTACCATCTATCTCAAATATTGTGGAGTCTTAGACATATTGGTGTGGCAATTTCTAATAAATGTTTAATTAATAATCATGAATGATTTGCCTGCTTTAGCCTCACTGTATTTGTAATGCTTTTTCTCCTTCACAAGTCTTATTACCCAAAGTATTTACTATAGGCCCAATTTTAGCCCTACTGAAATGAATTTATACACCTGTCATCTTTGTTGAGAGTGAGAATTAGCACATTTTTAAGCAGTCTTCTTCTGTATCTAAAGTCCAGGTAGTCACTGGTTTTGCTATTGGATTGTATGTACCTACACTTAGAAATAGAAAAAAGGACAAATTCAGTTCCAAAGTACACAGAAATGGGGTTGCTAACAGTCAGTGGCATTGAATACTCTTCTACTAGACTCCAACTCACTGCTAAGCTGAAATAGCGTTCATTTATGTATTTTGTTCTGGGTTGTTTCTTTGGCTGATACAGGAACTAAATCACAACTGTTTACATGACTATTCAGGTCATAGTTTTGCTTTTAAATTTGTAGGATGAAAAATGCTTCAATAGGTCACTTTTATAGTATCAATTTTTAAATAAGAACAGCATTCAAGAGACTGAACAACTGCAATTTAAGGGTATTAATTGTGCAATTGTTCAAATTTTACTATACCATAAATTATTGAACAGTATTTCTATATTGAATTAGTGGAGCAAACTGCTGTTCTATTTAAATGCTATTGTTTTTCATATAAGACCACTGAAGACATAAAGAATCGTGACAGAGGTGTTATGAAGGAGATTGGTCCGATGACTTTGACATATGGAGGTACTGTAAGGAAAGTAAGTCTTCAAGAGCTCAAGTAGACAGAACAGTCTTTCTGGTCTCAGACCTTCACATTTTAAGTTTAGTTCACCAGGTTGTCTTAGACTTAGTTGTACTAGTGACCTGCCAGCAAAGACTCCCTCAAAGTGGAGGCACCCTTTGTACTAATTTTCTCTTTGAATACTTTGCTGCCATTGAAGAGGCGGCAATATTTACCTAGTTCTAAGAGCTTATCTTCACAGTTTGTAAGCTCTAAATGCTCCTTGAAAAACAAATTAAAACAAATTTAAAGAAAGTACTGTCAAATTTCTCCAATGATCTGGAATTTTATTCCATCCATATACATGCATAGTAACAACATTTGTTGAGAAATTATTTCTATCAGAAGTAGAACATTATCTTTGTGATCACCAGTTGCAGTATTGCTAACTCTTATATTTAAATATATCTTATATATGAATTAGATTCATAATTGCAGCATTGAGTTTAGGGTTCTGTTTTAGACTGTGCCTTTCAAAAGATAAAACTGATTGATATGACCTCATTACAATACTGCTTCCAGTAATTTTGTTCATTCTTTATAAAGTATTGCATTTAACAGCAAAGGTTTAAAAATTGAGACAGAGATGCATCAGTGAAAGAAAATACAAGTACTATACAAGAAAAAAAAAAGCCATCTTCATTTAACGTACGTTTCAGATTAAGAAAGTGGACAGAAACATACTGCTACATACAAATGCAAAGCCTAATGACTAAGGTATTGTATCTGCTAAAATACAAAGTGCAAACTGAGCCCAATTGTTCAAAAAATTGAATTTTTAAGGCGAACTCTACAGCATAGTTGAAACTTCTTTGCAAGTTATATTTTAGCATATACATATATCTGCAACAGCATATAAGAAAAAAATCAGGATACACAAGTGCTTTTGAAGCTATTTCTAAAATGCTCTTCTGTATTGTTTGCGACTATTTTCTTTAAAATCTACTATACAGTGCAAACCATATGTGCTACACAATAACTATACAATAACATTACAAATGACTTTAATATAAAGCTTTTAAATAAAAAATAACATAACTACAGCTATGAATACTGCTGGTAAAATAAATTAATATTTTTGAAAATGGCACCAATAATACACTTTACTAATGGACTGTAATGAAATTACACCTTTAAGTCTTCAACTCAGCAATAGTGAAATCTCCTGATTGTCCAGATGTAATTCAAACAGCTTTCTTTAGACTGTATGGAACAATATGCTAAACACAGGTACCAAAGGTGACTGTTTCATTTGACATGTTCTGCTGCATGTGACGAGCAATAAAACTTCTTATGAGTTATAAAGTTTGAAAGATTGTTGAACTGGATGTCACAGAGTCGGCAATACTTTCCACTGGTTGGGGCCTGGGTAGAACCATTCACGCCTTTAGCTATACTAGACAACTGTTCCTCTGCTGTAGGAATTGCTGGAGAGACATTTTCATTTGCAGTTAAGGGATTCTCAGAGATCCAAGAAGGAGACTTGTGCCCATCTTCATGCGGAGGATTCTGGGAAATGTTCTCTTGCTGTGGGTTTGTGGCAGGTCTTTCCTCCTGTTTTAATCCCCCATTAACTATTACCATGCCTCGGTTTTTCGGCAATAGTGGAAGAGACTCTTTCTTCTGCACAGCACATCCATTCGAAGGCACCTGGCCTTTAGGAGATTCACTTTCTATATTTGTGCTTTGATCTAAATCAGTATTATGAATGACAAGAGAACCAGAAATGTAATCACTTGGCTTTATTCCATAATATGGAGAAAGCTGATCTGCTCCTTTAGCTTTCTTTATTGCTCCAGGGTAAAGGCATTGTGGAAGAAACAAATGTTTGTTTTCTTCTTTTGTAGCAATAAGCTGGGCCGCTTCACTAAAGACTTTTAGTCCTTGAAGTGTTGCTAAGTGTGTGGAAAACAAGTTTCCATTAGGAGAAGACTGTTTCGAGTTTCCGTTTTTCTCACATTTGATTACGTTTCTCTCGTAACTGACATCTGGGCTGTTTCTTTCACTTTCTGGGTTTTGAAACACCTTACTGTCGAGTTGTCCCAAGTCGTTACGCTGATGGGCAGTGACAGGGCAAAAATTCTGCTTGTGAGCCAGGTAATTCTCTACCTTGTTAAAACTGATCTTGCATACTGTGCATTCATGGTAGTCCAGCAGCCTTTTGGGAGAAGTGGATGTCCTCTCTGATGGGGGTAAGCACTTTTTACTGAGATCTATTGGCACATCCATCTCCAAGCAAGACACAGTGGAGTGGGGAGTATCACACTTTGAAACTGGAACACACTTGTTAATAGACAGTGAAGTTTCCAGATGCTTTGAGACTATTCCTGGAAAGATATCACATCGTGGATGGTAACATTCTCCAAGTCCCTCTGTAGACTCTTGAGTAGATGTACAAGGATTGCCAAGATTAGCTACTTCTAGAAATCGTTGCTGAACTAGTGGTGGTCTTTGCTCTTGCTCTGGTAGGCACATCTCATACATCTTCCTTCGCTTCCTAGTACGCATTGTTCTCTGCATGGCAGGCACTTTGTTGGAAGCGGACCTCTTCAGTGGGGGATCATGCCGAGTGGCACAGTAATACTGCTTGTGGACCATGTACGTTTCATGTCTGCTGAAAGTAATATTGCAAGCTTCACACGTGGTCTTGTTAGGATCACTCTCCCCTTCTACTAAAGGAGCATTGGGATTCTTCACATCAGAAGGCTTTCCATTTATCTTATCATCACCATTACTTGCAGTTAACAACTTCTTAGATTGTGCTGTAAAGTCTTTTTCATGACTTTTATTGTTTGGCCCAATCAAATCTAAAACACTGGAAGAATTTATGCAAGATGTCTGCAGAAGCTGGTTCTCTGGATCTGATGTGTGGGGACCTGCATTCAGGATGTTTATAGAGCTTTGACTGTTACTGGGACTTACAGCTTCTGGTATTTTTTCTGGAACACTGGAAAAATCCGGTGACTTTGCCATCTGCTGCCATCGGCTGCTGCAGTAATGCTTTTTGTGTACCAAATAGTTGTCCAAATTATTGAATGTTATGTTACACTCAAAACATGTAGCCCCTTTGGGCATCAGAGGACTGTAAATTACGGGAGGGTAATTGCTACTTCCATGCCTTAGTCTTCGATGGACCAGTTCAGACATTTTGGCTAATATCTCCGAAGCCTGAGGAACCACAGTGATGTCTTGGGGAAAAGCAAACTGGGAAAGAAAAGGTCCCATTGGGAAAGAAGGACCAATATTAGGCTGAACTGGTGATGAAGCAAGTCTTGGACTGGATGGTTCAGATTTTATTTTAGTGTATGAGAAACTCTGCTTATTTGTCACAGGCTGGGCTTCTGGCCTCTGGTTTGGAAGGAAAAGTGGAGCCTTTTTTTCACATTTATCAAGCTCTGTATCAGAACTTGCATCTTTAGTCTGCATGGTCTTTTGGCTCTGGGGAACATCATTTCTGCTCAGCAGGTCCGTTGCTGGCTGTAAACCTTCTTCGTTTCTGCTTGGAGAGTGTTCGATGTCACTTTCTCTCTGAATTTTGTTGCCAGAGACATGTAACTCTTGGTGCTGCAGTAGCTCCCTCTGAGTTTGGAAGCCAAAATGACAGTGATTGCATCTAAAGGCAGCTTGAGTAAGATGCGAGAACAGGTGCTGATGAAAGTTAATTACCGAGTCTGCAGTGTAAGTACAAACTGTGCATTTCAGACTAGCACCAGGAGGGAGAAATTCTTCCATTTTCACTCCTATAGAAAAAACAAGTAAAATACAAAATGAAGTGACCATTTTGCCCTTCATGAAGTACACTGGAAAATCAGTCGGACAGAAGAAATAAAAAGTGAGAACAACAAATTTTATTCTGATGGGATAGTATTAGTCATCCTGCAAATACTTGAAGTGATTCAAAATTTCTTTCCTCAGACTGCTAGAGGATATTCCCAGACTTCTGCTCTCCTTTGGAGAGCCTTAGTATCTGCATGCATTTAGCAGAGATGAAGGGAAAGAACAAACAAGGGAAAGAATAAAAATAGACTATACTTATTCTAAATGAAAAGGTCTTAGAAATTACAGTTATAGTTACAGGAGACATAATGTTCCCCACACGCAATCACTGGAATGTGAATGCTCAGGAAGCACAGGAAAGTCAAGAGGCTCAAGATTATGATGCGGCTTGAGGTAGAGCCCTCAAACTAGAGTGCCTGAAAGCCACAGACAGAACAGAAGGAGCATTTTGAGCATTATTGATGCTCAGCTCTTTGCCTGCATGACTTGGCTGTAGTGTGGGAACAGGATACAGATCTATCCTCATCAGAAAGGACTGATGAGTCGCTTTCATTGTGAAGGGAGAAGGAAGACTAAGATACGACTTCACCAACATTTTATCTTCCACATATAATGGACACAGACAGCTACTGCTGTAATACACCACTTTTTCCTCATGAAAACAGTACAGCTTTCCCTTTCAAGAACAGTACATTCAAAGCCAATCACTGCTGAAACACAAAAACATGTTTCACGGTATATTGAAACTGAAAATGCTTTAAAAAGAGATAAGACCAAATTTCTGTACTGCTACAAGACAGATTTTGATTACCTGTTAGACAATAAAAACTGAAAAAAAGTTGGTAGAGATGATATTCAGAATCTAAAATGGATATTTGCTCTGTCTACACAGACACACACACATACCATGCCTTGATCACTAGGTTCATGATAGTTGGACAATATAAGAATATTGTGGTTCAGTCTATGAGAAGTCCTTCTGTTGCACCTGGAGGTCCACACTTCTCCCCTAGCATCAGTGACTCCCACAGTTGTGGGCAACATTTAAATTTGATCTATTCTTTTCTTCAGAGGCCTGAAGGGAGCTCAGAAGATACACAGCACTTTAATCACTGCTTATTCTCTGTCAGGCACTTTTTCAGCAGGAAGCCATATGAAGCTTGAGCTCCTCCACTGTGACAAGATGGTGTTTCATATGATCCCACAATCATGTGATACTTTCGACACCTAAATCAATGGTATGCCACTAAATGCAAAGACCTGAAGCAACTCTTTTACACAATGGCTATTTCAGAGTTTTACTCTCCTTGGGGAGAAATGAATTTATTATGTTCCAAAAGTACCTGTCTTAATTACTAGGCTATAACACATGCTGGGCTGCATTCACCTGCTCTTGTTGAAGCTGTTCCTACAGTTCTGCTGTTTCACTGAGTCGTGAAATATTTGCTAGGTAAGAGAAAAATAATGGTAATAGCCTGATATTCAGAGTTAAGATCTGGAGGAACAGAAAGATCTGATTTCTAAACAAATGGCTAAGTGTTGTCTGTGTTGTGTACATATGAAAGTTTCTCAGCACTCTTCTACTCCTGGGAGGTTCTGAACTCCTCCGAGGAAGCACAATGCCTTCTAGAGTCATGATTGCTGCCCAAGTATCAGAGAAACTTTTTTCACTGCATGAAGTCTATAGAGCAGACTCCTGCTTCCCCAGGAGTTTTTACACTGCAGCCAAATAAAGCTTTATTCTGTGAATAAAGCACATATTAGTGTCCTTTAAACTCCACCCATTTAACAGGAGGATCAGAACTCCTTTAGGGCCCTTGACTTTTTCCAGACACAGTTCTGTATACTAGATTGCACATCCCACATAAGCTCTCACTGTGGTCTTTCTTATTTGTAGGTTTTCTCTGCTATTGAAAGCTCCAATGCAGAATGTTCTGCAAACTCGTGGTTGAGTCACCATCCCTGGAGGTATTTAGAATACATGTCGATGTGGCACTTAAGGACATGGCTCAGTGGTGGACTTGGCAGTACTAGGTTAACTATTGATGTGAATGATCTGAAAGGTCTTCTCCAACCAAAACAATTCTATGACCTGATGATTCTAAAATACTATCTCCATTTTATAAAGAGGGAGAAGAATATTGTTATGAAACACAAAGTTCTTATGGAACAACTATTCTGGGAAAAGCACACTGTTCCATATAGTTTTGGTTCCTGGTCCTTAAAGCCTCCTGCCTAAGAAGCCTACCCTAGGACCCCAAGCTCTTACTTCAGCAGGACTTAATCTCTGATGGTGTGTTTCTCTGCTGAGCATCAGAACAGGTTAGTAGAGATTGTAGTCTAGCAGACTCATGTCTGGTGGATGAAATCCTGAAGTAATTGATTGAATTTCTCAGAGACCTAGTAGCAGCAATCTAACCCTGTCTGATTCCTGAGTATACCTTCAGTAAAGAAATGTTGCTTGTACGCATGTATACACGTATTAAGAGAGAGACAGGATTCAAGTGAGGATTAGTAAATAAGCAAAATGATACTGGCTACCTGGGTGAGGTGCTTGGTGTAGAAGACAGATCAGAAACTCTTGATATTTTAGCAGCATCTACATCCAACACTTGCATGTATGCATATGGGGAGATACTGATTCACTAAATGTCTATAGTGAATAATTGTTCAAATAGCTAAATCTAGAAAATAATACAGGAAAATACATGATACTTACCACTGTGAGAATTTAGGTGCATTTCCAGAGCTCTTGCATTAGAAAAACTTTTGGTGCACTGTGGAAAGGGGCAGACACTGGATATCTGCTGAGCACTCTCTTCGCTCTCCTCTGACAGCTGAGGCCCCTCTCTTTGCCTCCCACTGCAGTAATACATGAGATGGGCCTGCAGGTTCCGCTCGCTTCGATACCAAATGCCACAGGACTTGCAAGGGAATATGTCCTCTACAAGCAAATAAAACCAGATGCAGGTTAGCCAAGGCGCACTCAGTGCCAGCTGATTAACACAGCCAGATTAATTCTCCTCAGCTCCCCATTAAATATATGCTTATTTAATAAAAACAGAACCATGGGTTTATGAAAACGTCATTTGCAGGTGAGAAACTGAATGTGGGAGGCAGCTGTTTCTTTCAAAAGGGGATTTTAAAAATGGTTACTAAAAAAAACAGCTAGAAGTTTCTGGCATGTAATTACTTAAAAGAATGAAATTAAACTGATCATTTGTTGTGAAAATTCAGTACTCATTCAGGACCTAAGCTATATTTCCAATACCGCACTACTGATAAGTGACATATTTCAATTGCACATTTTTTTCTGTATGCACAAGTCTTTCCAGCATTGGACCTTGGAATTTTTGAGTGCTAATTGCAGATCGTTCTGAAGAATGTGTATTTTCAGAATGCTTATGCAGTTATTACTGTAAAATCCTGTTGCTCTGGTATCCAGAAGGCCAGAACAGATTATGTTTCTTACAGTGTTGAATGTAATATTATACTAAGCAGCATGTTTGTCTCCTGGGTTCCTGATGTTATTAATATTAGAAGTTAAAAATTCTAACGTACTTTTTTTATCTTGTTTTTGGCAATTGTAACTGTTACACTTTTCACTCTGCAAAACTATATTTGCTAAGAGTGATTGAATTCTTCATGTCAGCACCCTCTTTGAGGGCAAGGCAATGCAGAGGTTGCACAGAGTGCTTCCCAGCAGCAGAGGGAGTATGTATATTTTGATCTTATACTGAAGGCTACATACTTTACTGGTGTGAGCAGTGATAATGAATACTGTGTATTTACACAAAGCAGATAGATATTTGGTTGTTAATACCCTATCCAAATGACATCTAAACAGTACATTTTGTGTACCTTATCTCAGAAGGACAAAAATGGCCTTTGACCTTTCTGAAATCTGAACTCGCCACTCTATCAGTAAGAACAAGGAAGAAATCCCAGCCCTTTAGGGTACATCTTCACTAGTAAATTAAACAGTGACAAGTTCCTGACTAGAGCACTGGCACTTCTTGTTTGTATTGTTAAATCACGACAGTGATCCCTTCCACACTTTTGGCTTAAATCAGTTAATACCTTCCTCATTCCTGCATACAGTGCAAGAATTGCCACAGGTCTAAGATCATTCCCTGCAACTGGTTTGGCCACTTCACATCTGCATTTGAGAGTAAGAGAGGATAAAATTATGAGTGTAGCCAGACTCTGTCAGCTGACCTGAAGATCAGAGAATGGGCAACTGCACTCAACATCAAAACACACCTTAGTCAACACAGAATCATAGAGTGGTTTGGGCTGGAAAGGACCTTAAGATCATCAAGTTCCAACCCCCCTGCCATGGGAAGGGACACATCCCATTAAACCAAGTCACCCAAACCTCTGTACATCCTGGCCTTGATCACCGCCAGGGATGGAGTATTCAAAACTTCTTTGGGCAACCCATTCCAGTGCCTCACCACGCTCACAGTAAAGAATTTCTTCCTTATATTTAATCTAAACTTCCCCTGTTTTAGCTTGAACCTGTTATCCCTTGTCCTATCACTACAGTCCCTACTGAATAGTCCCTCTCCAGCATCCTTATAGGCCCCCTAAAAACATCAAAACTCCCACTGACTTCAGAATGCAAAAAGCTGCTAGTGAATATAATTAACTTAGTCTTGAAGAATGGCTGGCTGCTCTGAAAATGTGGCATGTGTAGCTGATGATGTAATTCATTATTCACAACAGTCATACGTTTAATTTCAAATATTGATGTGTCCAGGACAATAGACAATTGCTTTGTTCCAATTGCTTTGAGTGAACAAAATTGAAGGCTCCAACCCACCAAAATGGATGAGACTTTTATTTGTTAAATATCTACAAATGCAGCCAAAATTTACACTGTTTAGTTTTCTGCTTTGACTGCACTGCTAATGCTTGTCTATTTTTCTGCTCATGAATTTACATTAAATATTTACACTACTACCAGATTCTATTTTTTTCCTTTGACACAGAATAATTGTGCATGATTTTTAGACATAAGCATTCAATGAGCAGTTAGTATTCCACTACATACCACTATTAAACTATTACTGATACAGCTTGCATCATTTGAAATGCGCATCTCATGTGAAAGATGACATTTCAGCATTTGTTTTTGGCTTCAAATGGTTTAAAAAAATTAACTGCTGCGTTTCCACAAAAAAGCCCAAAAATAGTTATCAGAAATTCTGATACAGCATCAAGTCCTATTTGAATTAATATGACTGCATTCCATCACAGAATTGAACTTCCTGATTATTTTAATGAATTTCCATCTATCTTTATTTCCTATGGGCTAGATGGCTCTGTTGCTCCAGTTATTGAGCTGGTGAATAGGTGTCATGGGTTCAGCAGCAGCAGTTGTTTTTCTCCTTTAAGTAGTATCTGGTGCAGCACTGTGTTTTCAGTTTTCGGCTTGGGAACAGCACTGATAACACCAGTGTTTATAGTTATGGCTTAGAATGTTTAGGCTGGTCAAGGACTTTCTGAGTTTCATACTCTGCCAGGGAGGAGGGAAGCCGGGAAGAAGCCGGGTGGAAGCAGAGACAGGGCACCTGACCAAAACTAACCAAAGAGGTATTCCATACCATAGCACGTCATGCCCAGGATGTAGAGACGGAGAGGAGAGACACGAAAGGGTGGCGGTGCAGGGAGGGTGTGCGCAGCATGTTTGGGACTTGGTAACAGGTGATGGGGGGGGCACTGTGTGGCATGGCTAGATATTAGGTGAAGATCTCTTGTATTGTCTTTCCTTGTATTTTCTCTTGTATTATTATTGGTGGTAGCAGTAGTGATTTATGTTATACCTTAGTTACTAAACTGTTCTTATCTCAACCTGTGGGAGTTGCATTCTTTTGATTCTCCTCCCCATCCTCCCGGGACTGGGGAAGAAAGAGAGGGGAGTGAGTGAGAGAGAAAACTGCATGGTGTGAGGGCCTTAAACCACAACAGTAGGTGACTCTCACTACATGCCATGTAGAGGAAACGTATTGCAGGAGTTTTGTGTGGTGAGATGGTGGAATTCCATGGTGAACAATGTATAGGGATGGGACCTGAAACTATTACTCCCCTGAAGTAATGCAAAACAGATAAAGGCTACTTGAAGTTAATGTTTTGCTAAAACCCAGAGTTGGCCTAGTGTCATTTGCACAAAAAATACATCCTCAGCTGAACAAGCTGTGAATGAGTCTTTGCCCTTAAGGCTAGGTAACTTCTCTTGTGGCTCTCTTAGAGCTGATGGCTATAAACTCTGACCTGCCCTAACTGTGGTAACTTGGCAGTCTACTTCAGGGGCTTCTGACATCTTCTTTTGGAAAGGTCCTGTATGGTGGTAACTGCTAGCTCTGTGAAGAAGTATAACAGCTCACAGCATCCAACTGCTGGAGTAAAAATGAACGCACTTAGGTAAAGGGCTTAAGGTTGCTCTCAACACACTCTTTGGAAGGGAGAAGTTAGACAACTTGGACATTTTAAAGTTTATCTTTTAAAACAGGCTAACAATAAATTTGCACCTATCCAGATTGTTTACCCAGAAAATAATCAATTAAAATAACAAGACCCCCAAAAAAATATAAAATAAAAGAAACCAACAGCCCAACAAAAAAAACCAAAAAAAAAAAAACACCAAAAAAAAAAAAAAAAACCAAAAAAAAAAAAAAAAAAAAAAAAAACAAAAAACAAAAAACAACAAAAAAAAACTAACATAGAATGAAGAGTGTTACCGAAGATGGTCTGATTGTTCAAGACAAAGTGTTATTTGGCCAGAGCCTGAGTGGCAGATCATGTGCTTGCGAGTACATTCACATTCATGAACACCTGAAATACTGTGTTCCGTAGCTAGCGCTATATCTAATTATAATACTTGCAAACCTTGGATGGGGTCTAGATGGGTAGGCTTGCAAAGTGCTGAGAGCTAAGGATGTGCACTAGACCTAAGTGATGACTGGTGAGAGATCATGGTACCAGGTAATATATTTCAAAAGTACTTAGGAGGATGAGGAACTAGGGCTATATAATGGTAAAATTATTAATAATGAAAAGTTAAAGAATTGAAATTTAATTTAAGCTGAATTATTCCAGTTCAAGAACTTATCATGTACTTGCGTGCCTCCACTCTAGAGGACAGCACTTAATTATATGCTGCATTTTGTCCATGATAGGGTCTACTGATGTCCAGAGCATGTAAAAAGATTCTTGTGTAGCCACATTGATTTGAGATAGTACAATAAATCAGGGCTTCTATAAGGCACGATCTCCATTGCATTTTGAAACAGTCACTGAAGAGATATATTCTTCCTTTCAACTGAATATCATGAATTATTACCAGAAGCTGCAAGTGTAAGCCACAAGCTTACTTGAGCAGCAAAGGCTGGACTTTGTAAGCTAACAGACCTATCTTACCTACTTTTTTAACAGTTTCTGATCCTATTGACTCTGGGAGCAGATCACAGAACCTCCACATGAGGGCAGGTCAGATACTCTGGGTGAGGCTTCTGCAGAACCCAGACACCAAACTGCTGCTCTTGATCCTTTTTATGTCTGTGAGTTCATCTGAGATGACAGGGGAACAAAAGCAGGCTTCAAGCTGTGGGTTTTAAGTCATGTGGTTTCTGTGGTCTTAAATTCACTATCGCTGCATTAGCTCTTCATATGTGTCCTTAAAGTACTGCTGTTTTAAAAAAAAGACCAGAGAATAGTATTCATCACTTACTGTTCACAATAGCCGTTGGCAAAATAGATGCCATTGCAGCTTGTTGAGGGAGCAATTGTATTGAGTCCAGCAGGCGTGCAGGATACATGCCTTCTGTGAGAGTCATCTGACTAGCAGCTTGCAGCCTTGAGTCAAAATCTACAACAAAGGCAATCAGCTCTTCACCCTCTGAGATGGCCTTGGTCGTGGTACACCAAAGCTGCCCTCCTACAGGAAACATAAAAGCAGAAAGATTTAATTGACAATATCAGATTCGAGAACATAAAACATCAGTGCCATATCTTTACAGTCTGTTTTTAAATTTTGATGGCTTGCTCGAAGGTAAAGAGGCAAATGATTTTTACTTTTACTGTGTTCCTTCTACCCATATAGGAATTTTCAATGTACAAAGATAATAATTTGGGGATAATTTTCCTAATTCTTTGCATCATGAACATTCCTTTTAATTTCCATTTTGTCTCCTATGAGATTAAATTATGAAAATCAGCCTATAGGTGAAAATATTTTACATGGCACTTTTTTCATCATTAATTTTCACTAGCCACCTTTTACCTTTTTTTGTAACACCAAGGATGTTTTATTTTGAATACCAAATCACAGCACATTAAAACCAAACAGCTGTGAGAAAGAAATCAGATTCCCTCACAAGGGCGTTCCTCCCCTCCCTTATGTTTGTCACCCTCTTTCTCTAACAAAATCTTCCCTTATGTAATATTCTTTGTAACATGACTGCTTTATCTCTGCTTACACTGACTGAACTTCCTGAAAAGAAGATATGCCAAAGATCTGCTTCATAAAGGCTTATTCAAATAAAGGTTTGTTTAAAGGGGGGGGAAGTGGAAGAACTTTCATCAAACAGTAAGATACACTGTAGCTCTGTGCTGCAAATGTCACGTGTAGTGCATTAAAAAGAAAATTAACTATGCGAGTACATCTACTAATGTATTTGAATGCGATAGTGAATGCTCATTTATTTAACATGTTTAGACAGGCAAAGCACTTATATAGTGTTATCTACACTCTCAGGCCTAGATACATATCCAATACAGTTATGCCTGAAATAATGTTGCATACTTTATATGTTACAAAGCTTTTTTTTTTTTCCTCAGGTTCTGTATATATAGAAAAAGTTATATGTCGTATTCATTAGGCAAGCAAAAACTGTACTCATTTTGATAAGTAATATTGCTGTGTTTATCTTTCAGCATAACTGCCTTTTCAACTGCACTTCATTTTTTTCCCCTCAACGAGATTATAGTTTTAAAACAACTTGTTGCAAAAATCTGGTAGAGGAGATAACAACAGTGTATGATATGCCACAGCTAAATGGAAGAATTAGGACATTGTTTTAGAGAAATCTTGGACAATTAATTAAACCAGTCTATTAGCTTTCAAAGATGAGCAAACAAAACAGCATCAGTGACAATGTGTTTCAGTAGAAAAATAAAGCTAAGCTTCCAGACCTCAAAGTAGTGTGAAAGTTTCAAAGCACAAAAGTGTCTTTGTAGTCACCCTTCAGTAAATGCAGGAGCTGAAGGTGGCTCCAAAGTTTATGATTTACTGTGATGGGACCAAAACATACTAAGGTTTACTACCCTCCAAGATTACAGAATTAAATGGTGCAAATCTGAGTAATTTCCTCTAGAGAATAAGAAGATGAAATGCGAAGATAGTGCCATAAATGCCTACAAATGCAGAATCTTAATGCCCAAGCATGAATTCAAACATTTGAAGAGCACAGTCTGACTTACTGCATAAGTCAGGAGTAAATACAGAAGCCTTCAGAGCTAAACTGATCTAAAACCTGTTCAAGAGAGAGTAAGGCTAAATTCCTAATGTGTTCTTAATTAGTTTTGTAAACAAACCCACGATACACACTGCAATCAGAAGACTTGAAAATGGGTACTGTCACTGCAAATTCTACACAGTTCATTGTTCTGAGAACAGTGCTTCCATTATTTACATGCACTTCTATTTTATTTATATACAGAAGGTGTAATAATAAGCCAGCATGTTTCAGTATATTCTGACACAGAATAAGAGCTCTTCATAGACTGCATTATTCACTGGATTTCTTAATAAAGTAAAAATGAGTCACTGCAGAAGAACCAACTGGGACTTCCTCTTTCCCAGCAAACATCCTGATGTGCTATACCCTTGGGGGGAAAAGCCCCAGAAAGTGTAGTTGATTACTGGGTCTCCAGCTGCAATCAGTCTGGATCAGCTAATGGCTGACTCAGCCTCCTGGTGTCGGAGCTCCTCATGGTGTTGACTCATGTCCAGCAGCAGATTAAACTGGGACAGCTGAAGGGAGCAGTGACCTCAACTGTCTGCTCCACCCAGCTCCTGGAGGCTGTCACACCTATGGCAGGCACAGCCGCATGGGATGTGTGACAGCTTTGGAAGCGTGACCATCTCCAGCTTGGCTTATTAAAGGAAATCAGAACTACAGAAGTTAAATCCACTCCTGGATTCAGCTCCAATAATTAATCCCATTGTTATTTTGTTTTCTTCCATCCCACTCTATGGAAAATGAGGCATTTAAGTGATCATGCCATGTATGTCCACATTTCAATCAGTACCTTATATTGTGTTAAAACCCCAGATGAACTCTCAAATGATGCATTCTTCCAGCTAATGAAAATGCAGTGTATCACCTCCACAGTAACAGCGACACACAGGGACAGCCCCCTCTGATGCAGTATTCCCTTCTTGTCCCCTTCTATGCTTGCTTGCACAGATTAAGGCAGTAGCTGCTGTTTTGAAAGATACAATCTTCTTCCCCTCATTGCAGTGAACGCAAATATGCTGGCCTTGACACTCAGGAAGAAAACAGTGGAAAAGAAGTCTTCTTGAGCCTTCTACTGCACAGTCTGGGAAATGGTATGCAGAGAACCTGGCAGAAGCTTCCAATTTTAATAGGAAGCTCCAAACATGACTACCTTATGAATTACTATGCTGCCCAGCCATCCCTGCCAGGGTCCAGGGCTTCCCGACAGGTGGTGGTTACAAACAGGAAAAAAAAACTTGCTTCCAGTATGCATTTCCACATGCTAAGATACCACTGGCATATACACAGTAATTTCTCAGAACCCCAACATCTTTTCATATAGCAAAGGGCAGTGTCAATAGCAGATTTTCAAAAGGATAACATGTAAGTCTTTGCAAAGTATCAGTGGCAGTGAAGAAGAAGAAAAGAAGATGTCTGCTTATAATACTTGCAAAGACATGAAGATTTCCTAAGGAAATGTAAAGGACTCTTATTCATATGAGATGAAGTTCTGACTAAACTGGTTAGGAAGTTTTTAACCAACTGTTCCTTTTGTCAGAAAGAGCTTATAGGATAAAACGGTTCTACCAAAGCTTTATTAGGCCACTTCTCAGTTCTAAAACAAATGTTGTCATGGGAAGAGAAAGGAAGAATGTCCAGACAAACTCTGGATTTAGGATGAGTGACTGACAGTGTCTCAGAAATGAAGTTGCTACATTATTTGGTTAGAAGGCAAGACAATGGCAGATTGATGATTTTGGCCCTCTTCTCTCCTGCAATGAGTACAGTGGTACATTTACAGTGAGAAGGGCCTTACTGGTTTGACATGATGGGGTAAAAAATATCTTACTCCTTCCTGTTCCAATGCAGAAGAAAAGCTTTTGAAATACAAGAAGGCTGTGTGACGTTGTGAAGCTGTTTTCCCTACAAGCCTAGTTCTGACACTGTGAAATTGAAAATAAGCTTCTAGAGCCTGCAAGACATTGTTTTATATCTATGGTTAAACTGAAGAAATTTCGGTGATATATAGTATATACATGATAAACAGAAGAATAAAAATGTCTGTAAACACTATGTATTTATTTGAATTCTTTTTCTCTAGTTCATATTTCAAGGAATTACAAATGCTCATTTAATCACTGAAAGTTGGGAAAGTTAAAGAATATCATGTTGTGCAAACTAGAGAAAAAATTACATTCCAATTGCATTGGCAGCAGTTCTTTATCAAATGACATCAGGCATTGAAGCAGCTATCTGATACCTTCAGAATTTCCACCAAATGGAAAGGTTATTTCAGGATTCTCTTCTTTGTCCGCATCTTTCACTGCAAATATTTCTGCTGCTTGGAAAAACCCCAACACTCTTAAATAAAAAAAAACAACCAAACAAAAAAATCCAAACCCAAACCAAACAAACCAACTTGCTACAAAAAGGAAAAAGTAAGGTCCTGATGTCCCTGAAAAAACGTGGACTTACTGTTCTTTGTAATGTTTATGATCAAGATTCTTGTGCAAACAGATCTGGTTCCTAACAGGAAGCTTATAAATCATAATTGCTGTCAAAACTGCAGTGGAGTGTACTGCAAGTTTCGATAATAAAGAATACAGTCACAGTTCAAAC
The DNA here is from genome assembly GCA_032466535.1 of Forpus xanthops. Classification (NCBI taxonomy): domain Eukaryota; kingdom Metazoa; phylum Chordata; class Aves; order Psittaciformes; family Psittacidae; genus Forpus; species Forpus xanthops. Next base: position 8,199 of record JASSUY010050987.1, on the reverse strand, counting down.
TTGATTACATTTTGGAAATTCACGCTGCTCTTACAAGAATCAGTGGTCTTAAATATCTTCTTCTCCTGCCAAATTTTTCACTTGCACTTTTTATTATTTATGAAATCAGTGTCTGCACAATGTCATGCAGACCTCTGCTGATAAACTCTAATTAAGATTAAGACAAGCCTTTTGGAAAGGATCCCATCATTAGCAAACATGATAAACACAAAAATACTCCCTACTTGTCAACCAGGAGCAATTCAGTAACCTAACAGTATTATCTGTTGCTAGGCTACAGAGCTGACAAAGCTTCAATTATATTGTATGGCCATACCTATAGAATACTGTATAAGAAAATGTATCTAATATAAAAGCATTTAACTTCAGCCATGCTATCTGTAATTCATGGCTTCTTTCAATGGCAAAAATCAGGTTAATAATTACACAGCGTGCTGGAAAAATCTTGGCGATGTGTCATGTTTGCACAATTTTTTTCTAGTTTATCTCTATGATTGATAGACATTTGTTTTGTAAAAATAATAAAATGCAAGCAATGGGATGCTGTAAACCACAAGCGCAACTACATCTGGGCTCATCAAGATATGGAACCACACTCAGTATAAAAAATATATAGTAAATTGAACCAATTATATCATATTTAGATGCAGTAATACTTCTGTATTCAGAATAAAGACTATTGTGGTGATCAATATACATGCTAACACAAACTTTATTTTACGTAGGTCAGGCATGTTGAATACAAGGGAAACTTGCCTTTTTTTTTTTTTAAACAGCGCTTAAATTTTTCCTTCTACATTTGGATTCTTTTTTTTAAACAAAGTGACCTCTATTATCCTATTTGGAATCAGCAATTTGCAACTAAAGTGATGGCCCTTCATCATTTTCAATTCTCAGAACCCTAAGCCACTTCCAGGGAAGACACAGACCCAGGCACAGTGAATCTTCTGATGGTGGGCCATTTTGTTTCCCCACTTATTTTTTGCAGATCTTAAGGAGTGGTCACTTGGGATCTTTGGATAACAGACTGAAAAAAGTATTTAAGGACAGACTTCACTATTAACTCAACTGGGAGAAAATAGCTTCAAAACGGATGGAGCCACAAAGACTCAATTCATAAGAATTTTAAGAAATTCATAGGCTTTTAGGAAAAGTGACTTAAGAAAGTAAATACCTAAACCCAACGTTTCCATGGAGTACAGCTGTTTGATGGAAGTGCAGGTATTTGTTCCAAAGATAAAGAAGTATAACGACAATATAAACACATACTCAAAGGCAATCCCAGTTTTCCTGTCTTTATTAACAGTCAGTTTTCCTTACTGAATGATTTGCGTCTAGTTTTTTTGACCCACCAATGGCAGATGCGTTTCACAGAAGTTTAGGAAATTCAATGTCAATTTCTATTAAAACCAATTTCCAGTGCCAGTTAATTCAGAAGTACTACATTGGTGTAGTAAAAATTAAGCTTACTAGATTTGATTGTGTTGCTGCAACAACATAATAGCCCATTTCCTGTACACACATCTTTTTGCAAGAAGGGTCAAAAGACTATCAGAATTTATTTAAACAACAGACTGTTACTCTTCACGACTTCCAGGCACCGTCAACTGAATTAAAACATTCCTCTCCTAATGAAATATTCCAATTCGTTAGAAATGATGCTTTTTAGTAATGATAATGGGGGCTGGAGTTAATTTATTATCATTTCTCCTTTGCTGCACAGGTTAAGCATTTAAAGAGAATTTGCTCGTCACAATAGGATGGGATCTTCATATTTGGGTTTCTCCTGCTTTTCACCCATGGGGTTGTGACGACTCAGCATACTGAATGCCGTTTCACTGCAGCACAAGTTACTGGGCAGAGCTCTAATTTTTGACATGAACAAAGTACATATATCTATATGTAGACACATTGTTTAATAAAAAATTATAATTAATTCAAATCCAATACTGTTGAAATTTTTGACAGTAAAGTGGTACAAGGAACAGAACTTATAAATTATGTGTGCCCCTTCTTTGAAAAATGCTTTGGAGGTTTCTTTGTGCATTGGCAAATACAGTAGGAGTATGAGGTATTGTGTGGATCCTCCTGCACAGCACCTGATAAAAGAATAAAGAGCTGTGACATATTCTTAAAACAATAGAGGAATTAAAGAGAAACAATGGGCCAGCTGCTTCATTAATACAATCAAAAGAGAGCCCAGCACAGAGGAGTCCAGATAATTAAGCACTACTCTTTTAGACCTTTTTTCCATAAGAAATTTGCTAAAAATTTATTAACTACTTCATAGTTGTTAGATAGATCTATGCACTTGTTTATTTGGGTTGATTAATGCCTTTTCAGTATTCTACAACATGCCAACTCATGGTTCATACAAGTTTTTTGAATAAAATAATGTAAGAATAAGTGATACGGATCTGTGGTATATACAGCAATAAATCAAAAGCATTTTGTGAACAGTCTTTGCAGTTGCTAAATAATTCTTCACATTTTTCACATGCGTACACAAAATACATACTTTGCACAGCATTTTGCTGTTTGTGTATTTTAATGTCAGGGTTCCAACCATCTCTCTCTGAACTAACTCCAAAATCACCCCCGAAAATGCAGACTTCTCAAACTCTCACAAAAAAATAGTTTTAGTGCTACATTAAGATTGATGAGATGATTTCCTAGCATCTTCTATCATTTCTCCTTGTTTACTGATCAAGAGATTGCCAAAAGATACTTGACCTTTAATTTTAACTGAACCACTGCATTATTATGAGCCTGCAGTGTACTGACTGCAAAAAAAGTAAAATCATTATACTCTATAAAACTATACCAATACAGTGGACAAACCAGTTCTGTTGCCACTTTTACCATTATGTTCAGCATAAAACATGGAGCCTGCTTTACTCTGAACTCACTGAACAAATTGCAAAATAAAGGAATTACACTGATATTTTTCACAACAAACCAACACAAGAGTACTCAGCTTAAAGGCACAAGCCAAACTGAAGAAGGCAGCTTTAAAATCCCCATATTTTGAGATGCAAAATGCCTGACCAGAAACAGGGAAGAAAAATACTTCTTAAGAATATAGCTCTTAGTCCTGCAGCTGAGTCAACCTGAGCTTTAGGCCTGACTTAGCTTAGTCATATGCTGACAGCTGGCAGTGTTTTTACCTGAATAGATGATTTTATAGTTAAGGACTGTCAGGCTTTGTACAGATGATAAAAAGAAAAATATTAGAGGAACTTGCCAGTCATAGGGGAGTGAAATTCCAAACCTGGCATCTCTGTTTCAGTGTAAGGGGTAGGTCTTTCCCTTGCTGCAGTACAACTACTGTGAACATCATGATCTGTATTGGAGCACCTCTCAAATTAATTCTATAACACCTTAATCAGCTGAACCCCAAATGAAGCACGTTGTTTCTGAAGGGCAAGGAGGATAACAAACATTTAGATTTGACCTCTTATATTTTCCACTGTTGTCTGCCTGCTCTTTGTTAGTTTGAGGTTTTCTGTGTGTTTTCCTCCAATTAAATGCCCATGTGTAACACTCAACAGAGTTCTAATAGGTAAAGAGGCAAAATAGATTAGTGCTCTGAAAATATTCAGAGGAAAATAATGTGGTAATTTTATTTGCCATTTCCCCCCCTGATAGAGCTGTCACAGCTTATTTACCAGAGGGGGAGACAGTTAAACCCATATCCTTAGAAGTTCTATGCATTTAAGAGGCTTATATATCTCTTCTGGGACCCTCGTTCAAATCCTGGGCTAATCACAGTGAATACATATCTTTCTATTAGATGGCTCTAAAAACTCTTAGGTGATATCAGTTCCTGGTGGACGACAGTCCACAGCGTAAAACTATTAAATGTTTGGCACAAATGGCAATACTTACAGAATGAAGCTGGAAACTCTAATATCCTCCCACATCACAAGAAGTTAAGTCTGCTGCTCAGAGTTAGAAATTAAAGCCTGCCACAAATGCTAACCTGCTATATTTCCTTAATTCAGCATAAGATCAAACAAGAAAGTCAGGAGTTCTTTCACAAGTTTAGCAATTTGTTCCTGGGTTTTTTAATTTTCTTTCCAAATTCCTCTGTTTTGAATTGAGTGCTGCATCTTTTTACATTTGAATTGAGTCTCATTTGAGTGTTATTTCAAAATTCACTAAACCTTCAGAAAAGAAATGATAAACAGCTTAAAAAAAACCCCAAACAATAAACCCATACAGACATTGTGCATGTTGCACTCCCATCACTACTGCTAAGGGGCTAGGACTTGTCTCAGCAAACTAACCTTCCCTTTTTTAAAGGATCAGTGAATTGGCACTCTCCAAAGAGCTTCCTAGGAGACATTCCCAGGTGACCCTCACTGCTTTCCCCAGCTTTTGTGGATGCACCAGGTTCCAAAGAGAGAGAGAAAATGGACCGCTGAAACCAACTACTCTGAAGCAAGGCTTTGGATACACACATTCCTCTACAATCCCTACTTCCCTAATAGCACAGCTGTAAGGTGACCTTTCAGTAGCCTTGCAAACACAATCATGCCTGTGGATTGTCTTTTCAGAGTTATTTTGTGAGACTGGAGTGTATGAAAAAAGGAGGTGATTAAATGAGACAATAGATATGCTTTAATGGCACCTCTTTCTTACAGAGAAAGCAGAGTATGCTGCATCTTATCCATGGATTTTCTGCTGTCTTGCACCTGCTACTGGAGGGCTCATTTCTTGCCCCCGGGCGAATTCAGAGTGAATGGCAAAGGTACATGAGGCAGGAGGAAAGATTATATAGGAGGAGCTGGATTGATAGGCTGCATTTGTAAAGAAAATAAACACGTTAAATATAAGGACAAATAGGAAGTTAAAGAATGGCAAAACCATTGTAAGAAATAAATATTGCCTATGAGAGTTGGGTGGTTATTCAATACCGGGATCACGCTCCAGAAGAAGCTCCAGGCTGTGTGAAACAAAAGCCACCTTTCATAACGAATAGAAGCTGGAGCATTTAGTTGTATGCATTGTAATGCTGAGAAAAGAGACACTATTACTGCTAGTTATCATGTTAGCATCCAATTCACAGGCTGAAGTTCAGGAACTAGTAGACCTCAGCTGTAACAATGATGGAAGCAAAGTCACACTTCTAGATCAAAAAAAAATATTGCTCCCACATAAGCCATTAGAACATTCTACATTATCTGCAGTGGAAATAAGACTGACAAATCGATGGATATCTTACTAAAACAAACCAATAAGTAAAAGGCATCATATGTAATTTGCATGTTTAGTATGCTCGAAAATGTAACAGAAGCTACAATAAACATCCAACCCAGTCTCTTCTATTTAGAAAGGTCCTCATTTAAAAAAAAAAACAACAAACCAATCACCACACACATGCAACCCACGCCAAACCCCCAGATTTCCTCTAGATGTGTTGAAAACCAGGTATTATAGCTCTGCCTTTTGAAGTAGGAGCTAGAAGTAAAAAGAACTGAAAACTTGGTGATGATCAAAAGCATTTCCACCTTCCAAGCTACATACACTCTCCAAGTAAACAAGCATTGTAAACCACTGCCAGTGTACCATTTAGTTCTTCCAGTAAGAGACTGTTAACAGCAGAAAGCAAATCCTGTAATGGCAACAGCAAGACAGAGCTACTGCTGGTCACAATTGAAATAAAAAAATAAGATTATGAATGAGGACATAGTTAAGACCCGGTACACATGCTAACATGGATTAGCAATTAGAGAGGATTCTGTACTTAATGATTTCTTCCAAAACAGGCTTAATAAGAAATACCAGTGTACTGAGCTTCATACAGGTGCAGAGGAGCTGCCATTCTGCCTGCCTGGTCAGCATGATTTCTAAATGGGCAGGAAAGAAGCGACTGTATACCCAAAGGCAAACTGTCAAAATTCAGGCTGCAGCTGATAAACTGATTACAAAGCTGCTTAAGACTTTGCTTGTAAACAAAAGCATTTATCAACTAATAATTTGCAATAAACTGATGTAACTCCCAGCTGAGCCCCAAACTGTAATTGTCTTTACCATCTGCCTATTAAAATACCATTCTTCATCACCAAGCAGGAGCAGAAGGGAGAGAATCTCCAACAACTACATAACTTGCGTGCTTATAAGTAATCTGTGAGCATTTCACATGTTCATTATGATTGCCAGGTTTTGTAGACTTCATTTTCTCTTTTTGAGAGGCAAAGAGGTGCTGTAAAGTAGCAGAAAAGAAATTAATAAATACCGCCTGGTGCAAGAAAAAATTATGTAAATTCATCATACTCTGCAGTTTCTTAATTTTTTTTCTCTTTCTGCAGCTCCATCGGAATATCATGATAGAAGCCCCCTCAAGCACAACTTTGCAGATTAAACTCTCAATTTCTTTTCAACTTGTCAGTTTTCATTACCTTTCTTTCTTATGCACTGACTTCTTACAGCGGCTTCAATGGGAAGCCAGTTAAAGCACGCTGGCTCCCCAGGGGGTGTCTGCCAGAGCCTGAGGGATACTGCAGACTCCGTGGACCTCTACAGGGTCACACTTAAGAACATTTTGCCTCTCTTGTTGAGAGGCTTTCTGAAAATTAAGCTAATGTACACGCTTTTATTTTCCAGCCGTTGACAGCCTTACTCCTGAGAAAGGTAGGAGAGTTTAGACAAAGTTCAAAATTAACCAATTCAGATGCTCTAAAGCTGATAGACCCCAAAGGAAGAATCACTTTGTTCAACGCCTAAAATATTCAAGTATGAGCAAGAGAAAACAGAAGAACTGATACCGTGCACAGAATGGCAGCCCCTCGAGATGTGTCTGCATTAAAAATTGAATTTAGCAGAGAATCCCACTACGATTCAGTGCAAAGCACTTGACCAAATACTTCCGTAATACGTCCTCTCAGCCACTCGCTGTTCTGAATGCAAGGCTGCGACCAGAGACCTACAATTAGTTTATCTCTTCAGAAATATCTGCACAAAATGCACAGATGCTTTAAATGCAACTTCATTTCTCATTGACTTTCCAGATTTAGACTGAAATAATCTATTTAGCCGAAGCGAGGCTTTTCATGTGTACAGAAAACATTTCAGATCATCGCTGGGAGGAAAATGGGGATCTGAAAGAAAAAGAGGAAGGTTCCTCTTGCTAATTGATTGTTGACCTGTTAATTGTATTGAAATGCAAGAAATTAAAGGATGATCCTGTCACCCATGCTCCCAGAAGCAGTCTTATTTACTTCAGTGATAATCTTTCTTTACCTCACAGTGCTTTTGTCTGGTCCTTTGTTACTACCAGCGTTGCCTGCAGGATACCACCCCATTCCCAAGAACTGGAAAAGAAAATCAAACCTCATGACTATCTGGGACCTATGGAATTAATTGTCTATGATACATTTAACTCAAGACAATTATGCTTGTAAACTACAGGAATCCTACATGTATATCTAATTAAATATACTCATTAATATGCTGGTTGAACCAGGTCTCCATACCCCAGTTTGTATCCACTGTGACAGGATCCAAACGGGTGAAATAGAAGGAAAAATGAACAAGAGTGTGCACAGATAGAGAAAACACATATAGCAAAAGTAATTTTCTTTGAACATTGTAAATAAGAGGTTTTGTTAAGACACTAAGCATGGTGATGCAAAGCACGTTTCAAGCCTCTGCAGTTAAAACTCATCATGTAAATTACATAAAAAGTACAGACCTGAAATAAGTTGGCAGGATGAGAACTTTAGCATGAGGATGCTGTGTTACAAAGTTAGAAGAGTGACAGTTTTGAAGACTCGTGTAACAATTACTTTTTATCATTTAATGCTCATTAAAAAAATAACAATCAGAAAACTTTGGAAGGCACTAAGCTGGAATTTACAATTTCTTGTGGTTGCCACACAAAAGGAAACGGTGAAAGAATTTGCTGTTGAAATATTACTTGTAATATGCAGAACTTTATTTTGTATACCTCAAGTTTCTTATAAATCAGGTAAGGCAAATATACCTGAACACGTGGCTGATGGTTTTAGGAGAACAGGGAGGGTTTAATGACGAAGAAAGGCTTTTCAAACACACGCGTGACGCCGACCGCTCTGCACATAACTGCCACCATCTGCGAACAGCCCAGGACAGACCCCGAGCATAAGGCTGCGGGGGCTGTGTGCGTGCCCGGCGACAGCGCCCACCCCGCAGCGCCCCTGGCGGGCACACCCGGCA
>JASSUY010050981.1:0-14335 GCA_032466535.1 Forpus xanthops | reverse complement strand
CTGACTGCCATGATTTTTCAAATATAATAGAGAGTGGATTAGCAACTTCATTTGCCAGCTCCTTCAGGACCCACAGACTTGTGTAAGTTCAGGTTCTTAAGATGGTCTCAAACCAGATCCTCTCCTATGGTCTTAACTCTCACAGTCCTAGTGCCTGCCTTCTAAGACTTGAGTGGTGTGGTCAGAGCATTTGCCAGTGAAGACCGAGGCAAAGAAGTCATTAAGAACCTTAGCCTTATCCAAATCCAGGGTTGTCAGTTCTCCTGATAGCTTCCAGAGGGGAGTTAACTTGTCTCCAGTCTGTCTTTTACTTGCAACTGGGCCTTAACTTTCCTAACCTAGTCCTTAGCTTTCCGGACAGCATTCCTATATTCTTCCCAGGTCGCCTGTCCTTGCTTCCATCTTTTATAAGTCTCTTTTTTCTTCGAATTTTCCTCAGTAGGTCCTTATCCATCTGAGGAGATCTTCTGGCCCTTCTGCACACTACATTCTGGTTGGGATGCAACACTCCTGATCTCGTAATCTCTGTAGCTGGCTGAAATATATAAAACATGGAATTCAATGGAAATTTAAAATCAAATGAAGGCTAAAACTAGATTTACAAAGTCTTTAATGATGAAAGGCTTCTTTTCTTTTATGTAAAGTATATAAAGCAAGGAGAATGTAGAGGGACATAGTAGGAGTGTGCCACCATAGTTGGGGTCAGGCCTTTAGGGACCCTCCTGCCACACTGAATGTAGCTCAGAAAAGCTGCAAGCTAGCTCTTTTAGGAATAAATCATTCTTCCTGTTCAAGAACAAAACACCTGCAGGCTTTCAAGCTTTGGTAAATGAGAAACAGGATTTGCTTGAGAAACCAGCAAAAAAGATGGATGTTCATTTAGCTTTTCTGTCAGTGAGAAAGGGAACTTTCCCTGGGGATGGGAGGAAGACTGAAGAATCTTATCAGAGGTTCATTGATGCCCTTTCTGTAAGGTTTTCAAGGGCTTTCAATGATATGTTGAGTGAAAGAGCATTAGGAACTTTACCAAATAAAGGCCTTTGCATTGCTTTCTTAGGTAAAAATAAAGATTTACAGAATACTAGAGATCAGAGACTTATTGCCTGTTTGAAATACATTAAAAATGTTGATGCTAGCTTTGAGATGTGGAAAGAAAATAGCAAGGCAATTATTGCCAATATCTTTAAAGGTCACATACTGACAGGCACTTTATGTAATTTGTAGGAATCCTTTGAAATTGCAGAAGACAAAAATATGCTAGACTTGAATCTAACAAAAGCTTTTAGACAGAGTGAAAATGATCTCACATATCTCAAGGCTGGATTGTCCTATAGCTTGTGAACTTGCATTGCAAACAACTTATGACTTAATGAAATGTGTTCTATTACATTTGTTAGTAGTTTTCTTTGATACTTGTGTTGCATGGGAAGGGTGGTTTTAAGAGGATTTCAGGGTTTAGTTGCTTAGCTGGTGAGAGAGAGCTTTTGTAATGTTCCTGAAAATTGTCGCATTTACAAATGATGCCATAATAATGGTAGGCTATGCAAGGTAGTCTTATGTATGTATATGTGTACATATAGACATACATGTTCATATATATACGTATTAGTTATGCAATATTAATATTCATAGATCATACAGAGAAAAGTTAGCGTTTGATGTGCCTAGGAGTGTGACACTGCAATGTTTATTGTGGGAAATTCCTTCACAACTCCAGAGGCCTTAAAGTTCAGGCTCGCCTTATTTCAAGGAAGCAAGGGGGAGGCCTGTTTGCTTTGGGTTTTGTTTTCTTAAGACTAACTGATTTTCAGTGATGATTCAGTATCTGAACTGAAGCAGGAGAAAATTTGCCTCCTGTCAGGTAAAAGTGATGAGATGAAATAGATGAGCCTTGACTTTGGTAGGAAAAGGGATGCTAACTAAACACTTCATTCTTACTTTTTGAATTTGTATGCCATATGCGTATCCCTCCTTTGCAGATTTTTTTATTACAGGGTTTGAGTCACTGCAGATGCTTCAAGGCAAGAAATACAACTTAGTGTAGAAGCAGATTTCGGGACTTAAGTCTGGTAGATAAGGTCTCCCTTGGATTTCCATTGCTGACCATGCCAGGAAACGATCCACTTTAAATGTATGATATAATTGCAAAACGGAGTGACTAATTTAGCTTGTTCATCGTCCATCACTGGGCAGTTCTGGAAGGGTTAGTGACAAGGAGAGCAAATGTTCTCTGGATAATTTTATTTGGTTTTGTAATTTTCCATATTCTTGCATAACTGAAAATTTTGGCTTTTATAGAGCTTGTTTTTTACATTCTTACTGTTGTAGGTTTTAGTACTAATAGCACAGATATTGCTCAAGTGGAAAAAAAAGACAAAAGAAAACTGTTTTTAAACTGAAGTTCAGATGGTTTAAAAAATGATCCAGTTCTTAACAGTGGCTGAGAAAATTCAGAAAAAGCTTGTAACATGAGCGTTAAATTCCACGTCTGTGGAATTTAATGGAAATAAAATTTTACAGGTCAGTAAATTAGCGGTATTAAAAATCTATGTGTTTTCCTGTAATTCAATTAATTAATGACACATTTCTCTCTTTTGAAGTCTTAGTAATAAAACTAGGAAGGGGCATGAAGATGAAGGAAGGGGGCATGTGCCTATTCAAATAAAGGTCTGATAGGGAGAGTTACCACTCAGCTGGGACATGGAATATCCTTCCCTGTGTCTTTGGTGCTTTTTCTTTAAAAATTTTGAAACATTCTGGTTTTGTCATAAAACAATGTTTGTATTTTGCAGTTCTATTGATCAGCTGGAGAGCATGCTCTAGAGTTAGTAGGTTTATTTACTTCTATCTCTTTGGAAATTTACATCATGTTATATCTGGGCACCTTGCAAAGAAAACTCTTAAGTTAACTTCAGGCTTTATTAAGGTCTTTTACAGTAGGTGCTAAAGTAACTCTCAGAAATATTTGCAGGTCTAAGGCCAAAAGATCTGCTTCTTAGGTTTGTGAGACACTTCAAGTACAGACAGTAGAGCTCATCTTCTCTGCTTAAATTAGGAAACCATAGTGATAATCTGAATGCATTTTTTTTAAATGATATCTTTATCCTCTTTTGAAATATCACACAAAAGAGCAAATAATGAAATGTACCTTCCGCCTGTCAAACTTCCACTACAAGCCTCTTGACTTTCTCAATATTTAGTAGAGATCTAGGCTGACATTCAACAATTCTTGCTGCCTAGAAGGCCACAGGGAGTTTTTTGCAAGAAATTAACTTCAGTAACAGTATCTGAAGCAATCACATTCAATGTCGACATCCTAATGGAATAAGGTCACCTGTGCTGGAATTAAAACAAGAGAAGAAATCTATAGGATTGTGCTCTATTTCTGAGATTTAAAATTAAGTAGTGTCATGTCCTTGGCCACTGAACCATAAACCTGTAGGTCTCTAGTGGATGGAGAGTGCAGGTGCACTGTCAATCATGACCTGTGAGGCCTATCTCACTATTGTCTGGCTTTACATGCAAACACTATCTTTTAATGAGATCTTAGCTGTTAGAAATCCTTCCAGGTTGTGCTAGGATTCTAGTTCTTCAGGCATTCAACTTTTTTGATTACTTTAGCATCTATCAGCATATTGGATTTTTGGTGTTACATGGAAGAGCTCCTTGGTAAAATAAAGGTGTGGCCAGAGCACTACAGTGAGCCCCATGTCTCAGCTGCTCCTTCTCTGCGAGTGGAAAACTGTGACCTTTCTACGCTTTCATACAGTCTGGATATTATGATGTTAAATTTATTGCATCCCAAAATATTACTGGACTTTAGCTATAGCGTAAAGCTGTGTTAAAGTAGTACCCAGAAGTCCCTGCTATTGCCCTGTTGTTGGACTGCTATACCTGCAGGCAATAAGAGACAACTTCTTTGCTAGGGCAACTTGCTATTAAATAGACAAGATACTTTCCTTATGCCTCAACAGTTCAGGGCTTTTTTCACACTTCTATGGGTGTGCTCAGGGTTTCTGTGAGGAGAGCTAAGTACTGAACCCAGATTTGCTGAGTCCTCATTTAGCATCTTAACCACAGTGCTATTTCTTTCCTTTCACAGCCAGTGTATTTGCTTTCCATTTTTCAGGGGCTGCTTTAAAGACAGGCTAAATTATTAACTAAAGGCACTAACATTTGGAAAACAAAAAGCTCAAGGACACACATACAGTAGCTTAGTATGGTGGTGGTGGGGATGTTTTTGACTGATAATCTAAGTGTAGAATTAGCATAATCAGCAATCATTACTCCAAAATCTCTGGACTCCTTGATGTTCTTGGAGTGATTAGAATGTTCTCCAGTGTGCTGAGCTCCAGTCACTGAGAAAATGAAGGATTCAAAAAGATCACAGATTAATGATCTCCAGTTGGCCAGTTTCACTTGTGTAGGTAACAGCAGGTAGGTGGAAGCTGAGGAAAAGTTCCAGTTCATGTATTTGAGTTATAAAGGGAATATCTGTCCTTCGAATGCATGCTAGTATAGTCCCTTCTGCAGTGTAGAAGACTACTATTAATAAAATGACTTCTGGGTTTTTATATTTTACTGCTGTTGACATTTTTGCAGCTATTAGAGAAATGACTCAAGGCCTATAAGTTCTGGGTCATTTTTCATTTATGGGATATTTTCTCCTGTGCATACTCAATTGTAGTTTTTATTTTTATTAATTTCTTATTGCACCTGAGGATCAGAGTGATATTTAATAGGATTTTTATAACCTTGCACAGCGATAGGGTTATTATCTGAAACTGCCTTTACCAATCTGACATCTACTTAGACAGGGCCAAATTCTGACATCCTGCAGTGAGCAGACCCTCTTGTGTTTGAGGCACTTTGCATGATGCCTCCAAAATTTAAAATTTTTGGTTGCTTGAATTTATATGGCAGATCTAGTGCTTATGGCGTGTACTAGCAGTCTGAGTAACTAGTAGAAATGGGACACACAGTCAATTACAAATAGTGACATTTTGCATTTAGCATTTTTGGGCCGTGACCTTCACAATATAAACTGATAATTAAATACACAGCTTGTGCTTTAAAATCTTCATGAGCTATAGCAGAAACATCTGTTTTTGAATAGTGTCAATGACGTTGAATAGTGTCAATGGCATTAAGGTGACACTTAAATATAGGTGGAAGAATATATTTAATAACCTTTAAATAAACTCAGTATCTTTGTTTTGAAATAATGGAATAACATGACTTACTTGTAATTAATCAAAAATTCACTTTTATTTATTCAGTTTTCTCACTGACTTGGCAAGATTCTTAAAGTTGGCAATGCTAAGGAATTAGTCTGTTTTGAAATTAACAGTAGTTTGGTATTGCCTGATAATTTTTGCCCTATCCAGACAGTATGTTCTACTTTTCCTTAGTAATTATGATATATTTCCACACATATCAGATTAGAATAGTTAATAGAACTAAATGGATCATTTCCCTTTTTCCTTCATTTAATCTCCAAGGTTTATTACACCCAGTACTGAGAGAGAGAGATGCTCATTGCAAGAAATTGTCCACAGTGTTTTCAAATGAGATTGCATGGAGGTGTATAGATTTTTGTGCAAATTCTCATCTACATTTTTCCTACTAACTCGTATTACTTGTGCTGCTTTTGATCTCACTAACAGCATTGTTTTAAAGGATGAGAACCACTTTAAAATGCTTGCTTTGTGAATCAGTGCACATAGACCTGATTGAATGAAAAATGAGCATTTTCTCCATCCTTGCATTCTCTAAATCAATGTGAGGTTGATTCTGGCTATGCCAATGCCACTAAAAAATTGATTTTCTTAGCTCCTAAGCTGGGTGATGCAGAATGAGTCACCTCCCAGTATGACCTTCTCCAGTAAGCTGGACACATCAATATTATGCATCAGTTGACCCAGCTCTCTTCTGAAGCTCTGTGACCCAACAGGCCTTTAATGACATTTTGTTTTGAAATACATAAAGAAAGAGACGTCACAGGCTGCTTAAAAGGTATTTATAGTGAGTTTGTAAGAGTATGTGCCTTGTGTGATCCCTGATGGAGGTCCTCCTGCAGCAGGAGGATGAGCTGCGGGATGCTGTTACTGGGCTGAAAGATGTCAGGGAAGCTGAGAGGAAGCAGTACTGGTTGCTCCAGGACCAGACTGTGCAGGGGCCTCAAGTGTCCACTGTTGCTCATGCAGGAAAGGAGGCCATTAGCCCAGGAAGATAGGAAACAGTGACAGAAAAAAACAACAAAAAAAGAGGAGGAGAATTAAAAGCAAAGGGCTTCCCCCTAAATCTCTTGTCCCCACCCAGAACTGCTTTGCTGTTCTGCAGGGGGCTGGTGAAGAAACACACTTGCACCAGAAAAAACGGTTGATGCACTGGCAAAGAAGATTAGTAATGGTGCTGCCAGGAAGAATCAGCAGGTCGTAGTGGTAGGGGACTCTACTCTGAAAGGAACAGAGGCACTCATCTGTTGGCCTGACCCAGTCTCAAGGGAGGTGTGTTGCCTACCAGCGGGCTCAGATCAGGGATGCTGCAGAGAGACTGCCTGCTCTAGTTAGTCCCACTGACTATTACCCACTTCTAGTGATCCCTGTGGGTGCTACTGATATAGATAGCAGTAGCCTGGAGAACATAAAGAAGGACTAAAGAGCTCTGGGACAAGTGGTTAGGGGCTCTGGATCTCAGACTGCCTTTTCATGAATTCTCCAGGATACAGAGAAGGACGCTAAAAAGGCTAGGGGGATTGACCAGGTTAATAAATGGTTGGAAAAGTGGTGCTAAAGTCAGGGGGTTGGGTATCTAGAACAGGGGACTCAGTTTAGTAGACCAGGTCTATTAGTGGCTGGTGGAGCTGGTCCGACAAAGAAGGGGAAGCGGCATTTTGGTAGGAAGCTTGCCAGACTGGTCAAGAATGCTTTAAACTAGATGTTTTGAGGGAGGGGGACATCATTCCATCCCAACACACCCAGTCACTTGCCAGCACCTATAATGACCGCTGAGAACACTGTAGGGATATTCCAGCTACTCCAGTCAATGAGCCGGCTTCAATTGGAACTCAGCTCAGATGCCTCTATACAAATGCCCATAGCATGGGAAAAAAACAAGAGGAATTAGAGATGTGTGCACGTCAATGTAGGTATGATATCACAGGCATAGCAGAAACATGGTGGGATGGCTCCTATGACTGGTGTGCTGGAATAGAAGGTTTCAGGCTCTTTAGGAAAGACAGGCCTGGTAGGCGGGGAGGGCAAGTTACTGTTTATGTTAGGGATAGGCTAGAGAGTATGGAACTCTGTCTGGGGACAGCTGAGCAGTCAACAGAGAGTTTGTGGGTAAGGGTTAAAGGGAGAACAGCAATGGGAGACATTATTGCAGGTATGTGTTGCAGATCGGCTGATCAAGAGGACTCTGTGGATGAAGCCCTCTATAGACAGACAGGAACAGCCTTGCGCTCACAGGCTCTTGTTCTCATGGGGGACTTCAACCACCCTGATATCTGTTGGAGGCATGGTGCAGCCTGGCACAAGCAATACAGGATGTTCCTCGATTGTATAGAAGACAATTTCCTTCTTCAAGTAATAGAGGAGCCGATAAGGAGAGATGCCATGCTTGACCTCATCCTTACCAACAGGGAAGGACTGGTTGGAAATGTGATGCTGCAGAGCAGCCTTGATTGCAGCAATCATGAGATGGTCAAATTCAAGAACCTGAGAACAGTGAGAAGAGCGTGCAGCAAGCTCACTGCCCTGGACTTCATGAGAGCAGACTTTGGCCTCCTCAGGAGCCTACTTAGTAAGGTTCTATGGGATATAGCCCCTGGAGGGCAGGGGCACCCAAGACTATTGGTTGTTATTCAAGGATCACCTGCTGTAAGCTCAGGAGCGATGCATCCCAACTAGAATGAAGTGTAGCAGGAAGTCAAGGAGACGTCCTTGGATGGATAAGTACTTGCTGAGGAAAATTCAAAGAAAAGAGACTTATAAAAGATGGAAGCAAGGACAAGCGGCCTGGGAAGAATACAGGGATGTTGTCTGGGAAACTACGGACTAAGTAAGGAAAGCTAAGTCCCACTTAGAATTAAAGTTGTCTAGGGATGTTAAGGATAACAGGAAAGGGATTCTATAGGTACATTGCAAATAAAAGACAGACTTGGGGCAGTGTGGGCCCCCTCCAGAATCTGTCAGGAGAACTGGCTGCCCTGGATTTGGAGAAGGCTAAGGCTCTTAATGACTTCTTTGCCTCGGTCTTCACTGGCAAAAGCTCTGACCACCCCAAACAAGTCTTGGATGGCAGACGCAGACTGGGAGAATGAAGACTCTGGGCCCACTGTAGAAGAGAATCTGGTTCGAGACCATCTTAAGAACATACACAAGTCCATGGGACCAGATGAAATCCATTTGTGGGTCCTGAAGGAGCTGGCAAATGAAGTTGCTAAGACACTGTCCATCATATTTAAAAAATCATGGCAGTCAGGTAAGTTCTTGATGACTGGAAAAACGGAAATATAACCCCCATTTTCAAGAAGGAGGAAATGACGACCCGGGGAACTACAGACCAGTCAGTCTCACCTCTGTGCCTGGCAAAATCTTGGAGATGTTTCTACTGGAAGGCATGCTGAAGCACATGAAAAATAACAAACCAACAACTTAAGCAGGGGAAGTTTAGATTGGATATAAAGAAGAAGTTCTTTACTGTAAGGGTAGTGAGACACTGGAATGAGTTTCCCAGGGAATTTGTGAATGCTCCATCTCTGGTGGCGTTCAAGGCCACATTGGACAGAACCTTGAGTAGCATGGTTTGTGGGAGGTGTCCCTGTCCATAGCAAGAGGTTTTGAACTAGATGATCTTAAGGTCCTTTCCAACCCTCACTCTTCTGTGATTTTATGATTCCATGTGTGGTATGATGGCAGGTGAGGCTGTTTGAGGGTAGAAAGGTACCTGGGATAGTCTTGGAGGACTGCAGAGGTGTAAAACAAGGCAAACCTTTAATTATCTTATCACAAAATGCTGCAGGCCTCCTGACTACAGCAAAGTACCCTTCAACTATACCTGCTTTTGTCTCAAAGGAACTACTGAATGCAAAGACAGCATTCAGTGGTAGTCAGTCTAAGCCATCAATCTGAGAGCACACTTGATCATTATACATGCTACTTCCCAGTGTCTTAAAAAAAATAGTTTGTAATAATTATGTAGATCATAAGATGTTTGCTATCTTGAGCTTGGATAGCAATATGACATTTCATAATATGGGTAAAGCTTGGTGTGTAATATTTTTCATTAAATGACCATTATAACTTCTCTAAATATAATTTTGGCATTAGGTTTACACTTCTTGCATAGTTATTTTTTTAATATTTCAGTAAAAATATCTCAGTAATTTCAAATGAAAAATAATTTAAGAGAAAAAGATTTCTTTTAAAAACACTACTACAGTTTGCTTGTTTGAAGTGCTCTAGTGCCTTTTGGCTTAGGAGGAGGAGCACTACATTTGTCAAGGTGCTTTACTTACTTGCTTATGAAAATGAAGTTAGTTTGGATCAAATTATTAGACTCTGAAAAGCCACAGGTTCATATGCAGTGATGCAAGTTGTCAAGAAACCTGCTGTTGAATTTTCTGCCCTCTGCACTCTCAGGTGTAGAGCAAGTTCCGAAGCCTCATAGATCTTGATCTATGGATAATGTACAGCAGTTGAAACCATGTCTTTTATACTGAGGCAGCATGGCTGGGCTGAGAGATAGGCGTTTCAGGTTTTGTGGTTTTGCTAACAATTCTGGATGCATCACTCCAACACCTACTTCAGATGGGATGTTTGAGCAGTTTCAGATATTTGGTCTGCCCCCTCCTTCCCCCCTCATTGCCTGGAAGTTGATCCAGACAAAGAATAATTTATCTCTATCAACTATACTTTTGATCAAAAGTTTTTAGTCTGGGCTGCTGGTTTAGAAGACCTGAATTAAAATTTGCTGACTTATAATGTCATGATGAACTGTGGGGTAATTGGCTTTTCTGAAAGGAGTTTTTCTTTTTAAGACTCCTTTTCTCCTATTTTGGGAGATATTTTATCTCCACAGCTGAGATGAAATATACTGTTCTATCTCAGCCTTTGTGTATGTGCATTCTGATAATCTACTAATTGTTCTCATTATATTTTTATATTTTTTATTCAGTACACAACCTGGATGCTGAATGAAATAGAGCAGTAATAAAAGAAAATATGATTTGTATTGAGATGAAAGCTATCTAACTTTTCTGGATTTGTCACCATTTTCTACATAATTTTATTTAAGAATTTATAATAAATGCAAAGATACTGAACTGAAGCTGCAAAGGGAGCTTGATTCTGTCATTTCCTATTTTCTATGTCCTTGACTTTGTGGTTATAGTGAACCATGGAGTATTTCATTTAATAATTACTTTTAAAAGAAAGTTAATTATACAGAGTTACTCAGTACTACACATGCATAAATGCATTTAATTGTCAAAATTGCTGAACAAAACATCTGCCAGCAAAAGCTTTACTATTACAATTTTCACACTTCAACAGCAATTATGTAAATAGCAGACTCTGAACCCAAATGTTACTTCTTTTCCAATGTTTATGAGTTTTGTAACTAATAATTTTATTGATCTTGTCACACCCTCCTACCAGTATGAAAAGTTAAACTTCTGTATAGGTTACTTGGTAAGACAGGTATCTCCCAGCGGACATCCAATTGTTGAAGTGGCATTCTCATACATTCTGAGTCATATAATAAAATATGCTCAGCCAGATCATATTGATCTTTCTGCATTTGGGTGTGAAGGCAGTAGTTTAAACAATTAGTAATATCTACTAGAAGTTGCTAAATACCATATCCTCACACTGTGACAAGTAAGTGTATTGTTAGCTAATATGGATAGGGCAATCACGTTGTGGGAGTTAAATGATGAGATTAAATGATCCATGAATTGGAAATGTGGGTTACAGTTCCTTAGGTATTATAGACTATATCACTAATGAAGCAATATGTTCTGTGTCCACTCACATTTCATTTGCTGCCATCAACAATTAAGAGATGTGGTAGTAAGGTCATTCCAGATTAACACTTTGTCTTTGCAAAGATCTCATTAAAACAGAAAGAAATTCTAATTTCTAGCCAAGTTAATGTTAATTCAATGGGAGAATAAATATTGTGGAAGCAATTTGTGAAAGAGAAATTAATGTTAGAGATATAGCTCTCTTTTTAGTAAAAGAAGTAATTCTTACATAGAAAGACACTGTTGAAAATAGTAGCTAGTCATGTTACTGTAGGAATTGGCTGGGTACCTTGGCCTGGTTAAGGAAGCGTGTCTTGTCTGAGCTTTGCACAGATGTGCAGATCCTCAAATAAATTGAACAGAAAATAAGATTTCTTCCTTTTCTGATTGCCAGTATCACAGATAAACTACAAAATAAGTAATTTCTCCAACCATCATGCGTTTACTTTTCAGTCATCCTTGGAAACTTGTAACAGTGAAAAGCATTGTAATTGACACTTCATTCTAATATATTGGCTCCTTGCCTGAATTCTGACTGGCTGATGAAGCTTACAGAAATCCAGAGTCTCATCATGTCCTGAACAATTTCAGTCCAGCCCTGTGGCAATCTAAGCATTAATCAGCAAAATAGGACAGACAATATTTTGGGATTCTACTTTTAAAAATGTGCAAGAACACAGTAACTGAAATAAGGTTATCCTTGTATCATGCAAATAGTTTTCAACTTGCAAAGCAGAATAAAGGAAATATTTAAAAGAACATACATGTCAGTTTAACTAAGAAAATGCAGAGACATGAATTAATCTCAACTATAACCTCATTGAAGTTTCAGATAAGTTTCATCATAGCATTTTCTAAAGGAGAAAAAAAAATCAGTGATCTTGTCCATAGATTTTGCATTATATGCCAGCTGCATAAAAGAAAATATGATGCACATCAACCCATTCTTCAAGTCATACTTTCTTGAATAGATATGGATAATATTACACAGACTAAGGTCTTGATCTGCCAGGTCCTCCAAAAATTGTCATGTCTTGCAATTTGTTCTCCTTTAATATTCCATGATCTTATTAACATGGGATTATTTTCTTGAGAATGCATTACTTATATAATGAGCTTTACTTCATCTTAAGTCTCTGAAAAATGCTCTTTTATTCAGCTTGTGTTTGCTATACATGTACTTTATAACTGAAGCTGAAGCAGAATTTTATCGGACATGTTTATTATGCAGATGTAAAAACTTTGTTTTTTTTTTTTGTTTTTTTTTTTTTAAATTGTATAAATGCTGTAGGTTTTGAATCTCCTCCTCCCCCCAGTGTTGCTGAGTATCAAAGTCCATGCTAACATTATCACTAATGGCATGACCACTGTACAGCTCTTTCCCAGTCTGCAAAATACCCTAGCCACAGAATTTTCACATACTTCTTTTTCTCTTATTAGGCAAATAAAGAGGGATCATGAAGCTGTCTCATTCCCAGAAGAAGCAAGAAACTCTCATAATCATTAAGCCACCAAAACAGCTCTGCCTACCGAACTCCTGGAGCCTGGGTTACCTCTCAGGTCTTGTATTTCTGTGTCAGGCTCAAAAGTATCTTGAAAGTCTAGCTGTCAGGCAGATCACTATGGAGGTGAGTGTAGGGACAGAGTTTACCGCAGGCTTTGTGCTGTTTGCTGCAGAGAAGAGAATATGAAACTGTAGTGCCAGAGCTCCCTTACTCGTGTGCATGGCTCAGGCGAGTGTGGTGAACAAGGACGCAGCTTTGCCTTGTCATTGCTGTATAGGTCACTGAGTATAAATGTATGTTGGTAAACTGAAGATGCTCCATACCATTCTTTAGCTCCTGCTCTGCAAGCAGGTCTGTTAAAGGTCTCTTACCCATCCTAACACCTGAACTGAGCCTAGGAACTGTTTTGAAGCATGTTAATTTATCCAGAGAACAGGCCAGGGATGGTTACAAGGAGCTGATAGCATAGACAGCCAAGATCCACTGCTTGGGGAAAGTGTCCATCAGTTTCATACAATCTGGGAGTGTATGCTTAGCTCTGAAGCTTTAGAACTTTGATTCTTATACGAAGTCACCCTTAAAACTTAGAATCAGATGAGATTTCTATTAGTGTGACCTGTGCATAATTAAAAAAAATGAAGTATATTTTATTTTAAGAAAGGAAGATCTGTTATAGCCTCTCTTAATTACTTGTAAGAACATCTCTCTGTCTCTCAGTCCTGTAACTTCTGCGTCACCTTGAACACTCATTTCCTTAAGGGACATATAATATCTACATTTTGTTGAAAGCTTAATGCATGACAAACAATTTCAGGGGAAAACACTGCTGCTCTGCTACATTTGAGCTGCTCAGAGGTAATGGTCTATGTGCATGCCTTACCTTGTGGAACGCTTCTGGGAATCAGAAGTTATTCTGGTAAACACACTCTTGTGTGAAACAGAGATAAATATCTCATATTTATCTTGGAGTTTGGAGGTGAAGAAAATGCGTATAAATAGTATGGTGTGTACTTGAAAAAACTACCATAAGGAAAGATGTTATCATGTGGGTGATCACTGTGAAATAGCTTCATATTCTTATTTTCAGAGTCCCGGGACAGGTGTGAATGACTAGCTCTGAAAAATAAGCTTTATTCTAAAAACTAAGCAGGTTCTCCGATTCACATAGGGCACTGCAAAACCCAAAACAACTGCCTGCAAGTTTTCAGTGTTACCTTGTGAAGATTAAATATTCCTCCAGACACTAAGAAGGGTAGCTTGTGAAACAATGTAGAGCTTTATTGACCTAATTTTCCAGAGATTTGTATGGAAAGGGTTGTCCTCAGCTCACTATAGCCTAGAAGCTAAGATCAATAACAGGTCTTGAAGATAAACCTGGTCTGGTAGTTATTATTGTTGTAGTTGATATACATGAAAAAGTATGTACAGAGATGCGTATGTATGTGGGCACATGCATATTCATATACATATGCATTGACACACACAGGTCTGTAGAGTCAGATGGGATGCATCCAAGGGTACTGAGGGAGCTGGTAGAAGTGCTAACCAAGCCACTTCCCAACATTTATCAGCAGCCCTGGATAACTGGGGAGGCCCCAGTTGACTGGAAGTTAGCAAATGTGATGTCTGTCTACATGAAGGGATGGAAGGAAGATCTGGGCAGAACTCAAGTCTGTCAAACTGACATCAATGCCAGGAAAAGTAATGGAGCAGATCTGCTCCACTGTCATGGGTTCAGCAGCAGCAGTTATTTTTTTCTTTAAGCAGTAGCTGGTGAGCGCTGTGTTTTGGATTTTTG
>JASSUY010050979.1:2714-14465 GCA_032466535.1 Forpus xanthops | reverse complement strand
ACCTTGCACTTGGCATGGTTAAACTTCATCAGGCTGGCATCAGCCCACCTCACAAGCGTGTCAAGGTCCCTCTGGATGTCATTCCTTCCCTCCAATGTATCAACCGAACCACACAGCTTGGTGTCATCAGCAAACTTGCTGAGGGCACACTCAGTCCCACTGTCCGTGTCACTGACAAAGATGTTGAATAAGACCGGTCCCAATACCAATCCCTGAGGGGAACCGCTTGTTACTGGTCTCCAACTGGACATTGAGCCATTGAGCACAACTCTTTGCATGTGGCCATCCAGCCAGTTCTTTATCCACCAGGTGGTCCACCTATCAAATTGTTGTCTCTGCAACTTAGAGACAAGGATGTCATGTGAGAGAGTGTCAAACGCTTATTGCTGTTTCTGGCATGCTTTAATGATAAGAATATGATCATAAATTTTGGATAATTGCTTCTTTTTTTTCCATACAGGATGAGAAACAAACATAATTATCTGCTCCCACACATATACATACCTGTATCTGTTATAAATGTAGCACTAAGCTCTGAAATCCATATAAAAAAAAAAAATAAAAAAGTCTTATTGCATGAATTTTTGTGATTATAAAATATGTGGAATTCTGTAGCGCTTTTCATATACTAGAGCATTTAGGTAGGCTTGTTGTATGGGTTCTCTGATTTTTGGAAGCACCTGTATATAATATATATGATCAAGCTGCAGTTTTGCAGAGCTTATGAGTGACACTGAGCTACTGCTAAAATGCCACACATTTTTTAAACTCCAAAAGAATGGAGCATCAGACACTCTCTGCTATGATTTAGCAGTAGCCCATCACCATATCAACCTACCTCCAGAGCACTGATGCTTGTCTGCTGCAGAAGTTCAATATCCTTTACTGGAGTGCCAGTCGGTGCTGCAGTTTCCTTCCAAGATTAACCCAGATACCAAGTGACTGCAGTATGAAAACACTGGTCATATCATGCAGCCTGAAGAAATGTAATAGACTTGATCTGATGTTCTCTTTCATGTTGAAGAACATGATTTCTTCCTCTATGCTTGTCTATCTCTGTTTTGACAGTAAAATTTGAAAGCTTATCCATTATTTTTACAAAGTGAAGCATAACAAAACATTCCTCTGCCCATTAAAATTAATACAGTTGCTTGAGTATTCCTAGGGAAACCTGTCAAATTTGCTGCAAAATGTATTTCTTCAAATGTCCTTCACTCACTCATGGCAATTTGTTCTCTTCATCTTTTTTTTCTCCCTCCTCTCCTTCAAGATACACCTGCAGAAGATGATCCATCTCCCTGTGCCCCCCAGTCTGCGCATGGGCGGCAGTGTCAGAACGGCACAGAGTGCAAGGCAGGCTGGGAGGGACCTAAGCATGGCATTACCAACTTTGACAACTTTGCTTTTGCCATGCTGACAGTGTTTCAGTGCATCACGATGGAGGGCTGGACAGATGTACTGTACTGGGTACGTATCCGAAACTGGTAAGACGAAAGGCCTGCTCGTGTGCTATGGCTATGGTGAAGCTTCAGGGCTTTAGGGCTTTCTTGCTTGTTTCTATACAGTGAAGGCATGGTTGCTAGCATGGAGCTTTAATTAATTCAGTGTATTAGTGGGTAAAATGGGAGGGTTTATCTGGTGCAGTTAAATCAAATGTAAATGTTGAGCTTCCAGTGATATTTTAATGTTGAAAGATGGCACATAGTTTAACAATTTGAAGATAATCAATGTACCTTTGTTGAGCTGAATGTCATGTAAAGAACGTCTCTGCAGGAGTGAAATATCTTGTACATCTCCAGATTACTGATATAGAAGTATTTGTGACAGAAACTGTGTGCTCTACCAATGGCATTAGTATTACAAAGGCTGATCGCTTGTAGGTTTCATAAGAAAGGCCTCATAAATCCCTTTCCATGCCGGCACTGCTTCTGATTATGATTTCTATCGCAATAGTATTAGAATAAATTCTCCAAATTCTCATATTATTATCAATCATGGTTACATGTTTAGCTGAAACATGATACTGTCTTTAAGCTACATGCAGTCTCATCTTGCCCTTTACCCTAATTCTGGAAGTTCAATAGCTTTTGTTTCTACCTTGTGATTCCTGATGTGTTGGGAAATTCAGTGTCAATACAATTATACTATAGGAGTTCAAATCAGGTTTAGCCTTCACCTGTAAACCAGATATAAACATGTTTCTTGATTCAGCTCTTGCCGTCAACTTTTGCAGCAATTCACACACAGCTCAGTCAGTCCCATCTGTGTAAGGCTAACCCAGAGTCTGACTAACTTTGAAGACTGGCATATTATGACACCTGACTCTCCAAGATGGTAGGGTGTGCTACAAAGCATGATGGAATTTAACTCCAGAAGACCCAAAGTACACAAAAGGATAATCTGGTCTGAGGCCGCTTGCACAGTTAATCAACATCAGCTTTTCTCTCAAACATCAGCCTGAAGCTGTCTTCTACCCACCAGTGAGTTACAGTTTACAAGATTTCCCTTTGAAGATTTAGCTTATCTGCAATAGATAGTCTCTATGTGGAACAGCTAGAAGTTGTCTCTTTATCCTCATAAATTTAGATTAGAATTGTGACTCAAACTTCTTTTTAATGCCTGAGATAAAGGGCAGAGATCAAACCACAAGGGGAATCTGGGTCTCAGAGCACAAAAATTGCCTTTACTTGAAAAGAGGGTATAGATTGATAAAATAATAAAGAAGCACAGAAGTTAAGTCAGAAACATAACTGAGCAAAACTACTCCACAGCTCAACTATAACTATTTATAATATGCCTGTCTTTTTATCACATTTAACTCACATTCCTTCAATCTTCATGCGATTGAGAGGATTTATAGGTAGTTCAGGGGAGACAGAAGAGAATAAAAAATACCAGAATACAAGATACCAGAAACAAACATGAAAAGAGTTTTGGCAGTGTACACTGTTTATTATCATGAAACCTATCCAAAGGTTGTCATTGTTTTCTCCAACGGCACGTGTAATGCCAATCCCCACCCTTTTGGATCCAGTCATTATTTGCATGATGGGATGTGAATCATTCAGAACTCAGTTGTCAGTTACCTAATAGCAGGAGCCAAAACCTTATACTTAATGTTAAATGATTTTCTACCATGACTGCTGCAGATGGTCTGATTTTTTTATGGCATCCGTGCAGCAATCTGGATTTTAGCTGTGGGTCTTTTTTGGGTATTCAGCCAGCTTTTTTCACCAATTTCCTGATCTGTTATTTTGTCTTTAGAGATAGTGTGGTGAACTGAGACCTGAGATTAATACCGATTGATGGTCATTATTTTTAGGGTCATCTGTATAATTAGCTTTTTATATTATATCTTTGATAAAATCATAAAATCATAGAATAGTTCAGGTTAGAAAGGACCTTAAGATCATCCAATCCCAACCACCCTGCCATGGGCAGGGGCACCTCACACTAAACCATGTTACCCAAGGCTCTGTCCAACCTGACCTTAAACACTGCCAGGAATGGAGCATTTACTACTCCCCTGGGCAGCCCATTCCAGTGCCTCACCACCCTCAAGGTAAAAAACTTCTTCCTTACATCTAATCTGAACTTCCTCTGGTTTAATTTGAATTTATTACCCTTTGTCCTGTTGCTACAGTCCTTTTACTTTAAAAAAGAGGAATATTTGTTATCATTGGTTTCCAATTATTCCTAGACAAGACTACAAAAGAGTTAGCATTGCAGACAAACTTTCAGTAATTGAGGAGAAGGAAATATAATTTGCAAATAAAAAAACATATCACCTATGTTTAAAGGCCATGAAACACAAAATGAAATACCTGAACAGCTGAGCTGACAGGCACACTCAGTTAAGCCGCTGTAAACAATCCGTACAGTATTGCTGTCCCATAAGCCTTTTGCCCCTGTTTCATGTTGACAAAGTGGATAGAAGTCAACTGTGATTAGTGCTTGCCATATGGTAAAGAAGGTATTTGAGATGCAATGCATATTTCCTTCTGCAGAGAGGTCTGTGCTACTCTGGGGGCAGATATTGCTTGGGCAGTTACTCTAGGGTACAATTATGAGAAGCATTGTGGCTTTAATATTTATATGTCAAAACAGTCTGTGAACATTCACACTGCAATTTCTTATGTGGGTGTTTCAAACCTGGTCAACTGTGGTTTATACTGTAAGGTTTATAGTCTATGAAAAAGGCATTCTAACTTAAGCTAGCCAGAGCAAAAGTAAGATTATTTCTGGATTGTAAATAGAAAAAAAAATGCAACATTTCAATCTCTGAAAGTGAAGGACAGATGTTAGTAAGTGGAGTTGGATAGAAATAATCTATTTTAAACTTAGTGTGAGCCATTGTTTCTTTAGTGAAGCCTGACTCATATATAACTCTACTCTCTGGCCTTTGCCTTTTCAGCCAAAAAAAGTCATAGACAACCCACTGGGGGCTACATCTCCACAAGAGTGTAGAGATGGGAGGTTATTTTCTTCTGAAGTAGATAACACTTTAAATTAAATTGGAGAACCAGATCCTCTTTCTCCAACTACACCCTGAAACAGAGAGTTGGTTGTCCATTTTACACTGAAAGGAAACAGATTAAAGAACAATGTTAAGAAAATGTCTGCAAATCAGACAATTTTGCAGCTGAAAATTTCAGGTGGTGACTTTCAGAGGTCATTCCTTAATCTTAAGGGTGTAAAGTGATTGATATTAAAAATGCTGAGCATTCAGAGTTCAAGCACACTGTCAGGTTCTCAGCTTCTCTGCAATTCAGGGTAGATACCAAGCTACGTAGGGAGTTTTCTTTGCTTCCTCCTTAAATATGAAAAGAACCTAAAGCTCAGCAGAGCCACAGATAAAGCTCTTTACTGAATTAGTTGGCTGGAAATGTTTAGACAATGGAGCAATTCCCTTGGTTTGAACTTTTCTACAGGTGTTTTTCAGTTATATCTTCCTGTTTTCTGAAAGACAGCTTTTGAAAAGTACCTAGATCTCTACATTCCTCTCAGTGGGAATGGAGGGAACTTAGCACATTTCAGCATGTTGCCCTGAAAAACATACTTGCAATTTTACGAAACCTATATCTGTCTTGTGCCATACTTTGAAAGGTTAAACCTGCATGTTTAAAAGTTAGAAATCTGTATGACCTTCCACAAGCCTTGGACTCCTAATCCGCTTAGTAGCTCTTCAAATTCTGTCTTCAGTTTCCTGCTTCCTTCTTCATGCTTCTCCACCTGCCTCCTTCAGCTTTTTGCCTCAGTAGTGAAGCCTGTCTCCTCTCTCATGGAGTACTATTTCCCAGCCTGTGATCCACATCTTCACAATAACATAATGAGAAACAGGAAAGCAATAAATTTTTATTCCTTAGAAAGATTTTACATCATTAAGATCAATACACTTTCCAATCTCCTCTCTCACTCAGTAGATAAGACTTGTGAGGTAGATTGGTATCTTTTGAAATGTGAAAGAAAAATGTTAAGGAAAACAGTTTGACACTGTGCTAGTGGCAGGTAAGATATTGCTTACAAGGAGCCAAAATTTTAATGTGAAATAACTATATTGGACAGGATGAAAATCCATGCAAAACAACCTTGGTGACTGCTGAAAAAATTATCTTTGTTGAAGGGAGAGTTAACTGTTTATAGAAGCACATCTCTTACATTTCCTCAATCTTACCAGGTTTGCTTTGACCCAGTAAAACTGCCAGGTGAATTTACCTCACATGCAGTCAGTTCACAGAATCATTTGAGTGGAGAGCCACCTCTTATGATACATCACATCATAGGTTTTCCTATGCATGGTTGACAAATGAGGCTTGTTATTCTCAAAACTCTCCTTAATGTATGATCATCTAGCATTAGCAGCTTGCTTCCTCGTGCAGGCACCAAGGCCCATTTCTGAAGTCCTCTCAGTCTTGGAAACTTCAGCAGCAGATGCAAATCTAAATGTTACAAATTGAGTAATTTTGTATTTTGTAATCAGTCACTGCTGCAGTCTGTTATTTCTTATTGTCTTGTTGACTAAGGAGAAAAATTAATCCCTGTGCATTTTGTAACGTCCTGTTTAAGTATTTGTAGACATTTGTTGCCTTCCCTTAATCTTTTTCTAATCTGAGTAGATTCAGTTCTTTCAACCTTCCCTAATGGGACTTCTTTTTAATTATTTTTAATCAGTTTGTTTCCATCCTTCAGGGGACGCTTTGCGTCTGAATTAAATACTGTTTGGATGGTGCCCTGTCTCTAGAAAGGCTTTCATCTTCGTGTGAAATGTGCTTTCTGCAGCTGGAGCCTTGTGACACTGCATGCAAATCTGCCTGCTGCAGCCTCAGTTTTATGTACCTGGTCTCTCCACTCCCCTGCATCTAAGCTATTATATAAATAAAAGAAAAGAGTGCAGAGCAAGTGCAAAACACAACCATACATTGTTGTATTGGGCTGTTCATATTGATGGGTAGTGGAGAACCTGGTCCTGAGATGTTTTGCATGTAGTTTGCCCTTTGCAGCTTGAATTGTAGGATTGAGTAATTCTATGTGATTTATGTGCTTAATGGTTATTAATAATAAGCAGCCATAAACCTGACATAATTTGTGGAGTATTGAATTTGTCCCAGGTCATTTGGACCACGCTTCAGAACACTTGGTTAAGTCTCTGAAAATAACATGCAGTGCCTCCAGGGACAGTTTACTTCAAAGCTTTAGCTGTAACCTAGAGAGTGTGGTATTATTATAGATGGACTGAAGCCAGGTCTGGATGAGATCCAGGGCTCTAACCTGTCCTTGGAAGAGGTGCCTGAACTGGCACATGATAAGTTGACTCCCTCAAATTTAACCAAACAATCCTTGGTGGGCTTCTCAGTCCCTAGGCGAGATGTTTTAGTAGTCTACAACAGTATGGTAGAGCCACCACAGTGCAGGTAGTCACAATGCAGTGAGATTGAATCAGTGAAACATTCAAAAGCACCACATCCCCAATGGCAGGATAGAGTAACATATATAGATGAAGTGGGTTAAACAGGCTGTTCAGGAAGATCCTTCCATCTCTGAATTTGAGATCATACTTCCAAGAATCACTAAATGAGCTTCAAACTGGAGCTTACAGTAACCCTTACAGTTCTCATCATGAAATCAAAACAGTACGAACTGGACAACAGATGTAATTAATTTTGCTGACAGCATTGACGTCTCTTGTGGGCTTTTCTTGTCTCCCCACAGTCTGTTGCAGCCAAAGAGGAAGATGATGTGAGGCATACAGGGATATTGCCACAAAATGGAAGACATTAAATGCAAAACTGCAACCCCCAATTTTTGCCAGCTGTGTTTTTTCTTCTAACCCTTTATTCTTGCAGCACTTAAGCTTGAATTAGTAAGGCTTTCCACACAAGAATGATCTGATTCTAAGAATATATCTGTCTACATGTTTCCATGGTGTTTATTCCCATCCACCCCCACCCCTCCAAGAAAATGTTGGGCTTGTATTGTTGTGGGGTTGAGGTTTTTTAATCATCTTTTTGGCAGGGCTTTGTATGGATGTGAAAAATTTACAAAGAATATGCATGGAAGTGTGAGCAACCCATCTCTGTAATTGGAGAGGTTATTTCTTCTCTGCCTGTAACAGTGGTGGGTAAGGAAAGAGGGCCCATAGTTCAGAGCACTGAAGGGCCACAGCATTAATGCCCTGAAAAAAAACAGTGTCCCCCCTTAATTTGCATAAGTACCAACCTAAATCTGTTTTATTTTTCTCATGAACAACTGCATTGCAACTGTCATAGTTGCCTGTATTGCTACCTTGAAAGTGAGTAACAGCAGTGACTTGCTGGTTGCCACCTGCCATGAAAACCTGCTGCTGAACATTTGTTCAATGCAAAATCAGCACTTATTGTGTGAAATGAAGTTTCCATGAGCCCTTCAGACCTCAGCTTTGGACCTCTCAGTCCTCTTCCTTTATATGGAAAGAAACTCTCCATAAAAGATAAGCTGCTTTGGGTTGGTTATGGGGAGGTGTTAATTGAGACCCTCTGCCCAGTGCTCCTGCGTGGGAAGGACCTCTTTAATAGCCCTGTCTTTCTGTTGCCCTTTCTCTATTGTTTCTTCTATTCTTTCTTAGACTGTTTCCTAATTGCTGCTGTCTAATCACCAGAGACCTTTCTTGTCTTCAATCTTCTATTCCAGAGCTATAAAATTAGGAGCTTAGCTACTAAGTCATTCTATATGACTTGGGATTTTGAGTGCCTTGGTGAGTGCACTGCTTTGGGCTCTACTGCCAGTTTTTCAAGAATTGAAGGTCATTGCCTTCTGAAACAATTGTCTTCAGAGTAGTTAAGTTCAAGCCCATATGCACCAGACATATTCACAAATAACGAACCTTGGTTTGTTATCTAGACCCTGGAAAGAAAAAGACAGGGGCATGTGACCAAGGTCAGAATGCAAGTGGTGGCTTTAGAGCTTTTTGTAAAACTTATGTTCATTTTGAGTTATTCCAACATCTTGTTTTCTAGACAAAGAGCAATGCCACTGAACCCTTAACAAACTTACTGTGAATAAAAGTCTTTCCTGCCTTCAGAGAGAATCGGACCAATAATATTGGCTTTATTCATTAATTTGAGTGGAATTTCTGCCTGAGTGAGACTTAGGGACTCAGTATGGTGGGTGGTCATATATCGTAAGTGTATACTTTAGCTGTACCCATGACCTCCTCTAGAACTGTTTCCTTCTAACTCCAGTCCTCTGAACTGCATCAAAATTGGATGCATTGAGCACATCTCCCTGAAGAGACCAGAAGCAGAAAATTAAGAGTTTAGGACTCCGAGGAATATTTACCATAGAACATCTGTAATGTGGATTTTTAAAACATGCCTGGATTAAATCAGTCATGACATCATGCTGATCTCGCTTACTTGATCTTGCTGATAAAACTCACAAGAAGAAGAGAAGGGGCAATCTTGTCTGGTCATAGTGCAGTTACATCTCGTTCAGACCCTTTGAAAGTACAATGAACTTCTTATGCTCATACAATATCTCTGAGTGGCTAATGTGTATATCAGATTAAGGTTTAGTTCTAGATGCTATACAGTTTATATGAGAATTTGAGGAGTGATTTCACGAATGACAGTTGAATTCATAATCTAAAATGTAGAACTGATTTCTAGGAATGCCACAGATCAAGAACTGGCTACAGAGGAAACTAGGATAGATAGTG
Source organism: Forpus xanthops (assembly GCA_032466535.1). Classification (NCBI taxonomy): domain Eukaryota; kingdom Metazoa; phylum Chordata; class Aves; order Psittaciformes; family Psittacidae; genus Forpus; species Forpus xanthops. The sequence continues at coordinate 5,272 of JASSUY010050979.1, read as the reverse complement.
ACCAAGTGTAAAAAAAGAATTGACAGTTATGCCTCCACTTAATAAAGAAAGTAGTGATTATCTGCAGCTTACAGTACTGCTTTTCATTATCTTTATTTTTAAGGACTTAATTGACTATGTAAATCAATGAACAGTATGTGCTTGTGTATTCCTGTGCTTGCAGCAATCAGTGCTGTTCTAATACACTTGTGGTAGAATTTGCTATCAGTCTGCACTGAGATAAATAGAAACAGTTATAAAACAGCAGGACAGTAAAACAGGCAGAAAATCCTTTTTGGATAATCAGCCGTGCAAATGTAAATACAAAGTAAGTGGAGCCAGGAAGGGATAGCCCAGAATTCTAAGATGAAATGAAATCTTTAGATTTGGAAACCCACCATCCTAGGGGATATTTTCATGCTTAAAATCAGCACTTTATTCTTTTGGGGTGAATTTCCGAAGCCTTTAAAAGATGAAAAGGTTTTTAAATAACTGAGCAGCAGTAAGAGATAGAACTGCTGCAATAGCCATAATGAAAGAGCTATCAGCCCTGTGGCTCAATAGCCTTTGGGCTTTTGGATGACTTTAAAAGTCCTTTTGAAAGGGGAAAAAACTATACACACTTACTTTACTCACGTAAAGCACTCTGACTTTTGACTCTGGAGGCCTGAATTCAAATCCTGATTAAGTCTCACAAGTCCAAATAATTTTTGGAGGTTACTACATGCCATTTCTGCAAACTGCAAATTCGTCCAGCAAGCTAATTCACTTATGCACTCAGTCACATGTGAGAACGGTGCACCTTTATGGGTTCTGTTACCTGTGTAGGGACCTAACTTTGGCAGAACTCTGCAGTGTCATCAGTGACATGAATCTCCTATAACTAAAGGCAAAAGTAATGTCACTGTTGATGTTAGCTGTTGAGTAGGGTAGAGGTAGGGAAAATGGTCTGTTGTCAGCCACTTATATCAACAAGCAGAATGGATCAAGAGCAAGGGCCTGGCATACTAGCCTACAAGCCATGTTTGTGGACAGCCCTGAAGATCTGCTCAGTCTGGGCCTAGTGTCTTTAGGAATGACCTAGGAAAAAACCCCAACCAAACAACAACAGCAAACTTTTGAGGGAATAGTTTAGAGGAAATTATTTACATCCTTAAATTGGAGCAGTTCCAGCACACTCTAGAATGTGAGTTTCTGTATCACTTGGCAATACATGAATTTCAGTATTTCACTTTTGGATAACATATTCTGTGCTAAACTCAATTGAAATATATTTAATTACTTTTTTTTCTTTTACACATTAAACCTGGAGAAAGAAAGTGAGGTGGCAATGCAGGAGGCTTATTTGAGCTCAGAATTTGCCTTTGATGCAAAGAATTCTCACTGTGTAACCAATGTTTTCAGTAGGGATTCAGAATCTCTGTACTGCCAAACATGTTGCAGATGTACGTAGCACCCTCCAGCTTTCACAGTAAAATAGGTAAGTCCCACAAGAAAGCACAAAGTGTACAGGTAGGATGGGAAGAAGTGTAAATGGTAGCTTCCTGATCATTTCTGTTTTCTCTCCGCTAGTAAAGTTGACTAGGAATTTCCCCATAGTACTTGCACAAACAAAATTTAACATGCTGAGATTTTGTCAGCTAAATCCGCTTTTCAGATAGTTGATTTGCCATGGTAATCCATGTCCCTTTGGAGCATTCCTAGTGCTAGTAAATGTTGCAACTTTGTGGAAACAAAACCATGTACCACTGCTGTTCTCTTTAAGTCAAGGGAGAGGTTGAAATTTTTTCCTCTGTTTTGAAATGAAATGCCAGTGGCCTTTATCATTAGTTGAAGTTGTACAGTAAACTTGTATGATGGCCATTTAAAATTACAGATTTAATTAAGATAGTAGTAAACACACCCAAGTCAATATTGCCCTCCTGTCCCTCCAGCAAGCACAAACTGCAATGCTGTAGAAGTCTGGGATAAGTAAGCAGTTTCAACAGAAATAACTTGCAGTGGAAAAACAGTTCAGCTCAATCACTGTGTGCCACAGATATTTTGACCTGCTGGTATTTGGATGTAAGTTTTAGTTCTATTCCCATTCTCAGACAGAGACCTTATATTCCCTGTAATAGCTCAATCTGTTAAAGAACAGCTGACTACAAAGAACAATGTGCGCCAACCTGAAAACAACTGAAATATGAATATGAAACTTTACTAAAGAATGAAATAATGTTGTGGACTCCAGTGACTATGTACGGGGGGGGCTAAAGAACACAGTGGAAGGATTCAGTACCCGCATAACAGTATCAGTAATCTGGGCTGAAATGTGGTTAAAATTTGTTTGGGTTTTTCCTGTGTGCCTCAGACTTCCTACAGTCTTTCCCAGCTGAGAAAATGTATATATCCTTGAAAAGGTGGGGCCAGTATATGAGTGACTGTCGTGGTTTAAGGCCCTCACGCAGTTTGCTCACTCACTCTCCCCTCTCTCTTCCCCAGTCCCGGGGGTATGGGGAAGAGAATCAAAAGAATGCAACTCCCACAGGCTGAGATAAGAACAGTTTAGTAACTAAGGTATAACATAAATCACTACT
>JASSUY010050978.1:0-19298 GCA_032466535.1 Forpus xanthops | reverse complement strand
TAAAGTGGGGGGGAAAAGAAGGTTGGGAGGAGTGAGTGGGCAGGCAGATTGATTTACGCCTCAAACCACGACAGAAACAAAGACAAAAAATTAAAATCTCATCTCCCCAGCACTTCACCCCTTGGCTCCTGACTTTTCTTCCTCCTCAGAGAGGCATAAAGGGATGGGACTTGGGCTGGGGGGAGGGCGGGTGAGGTCAGCCTGTATGGCTCCTCATCCTACACTTTTTCCTGCTATGGCATAGGGACCCTCAGGCCTCAGAGGGCTGTTTCTCACCAGGTTCCCCTCAGCCCTGCGTGCCAGACAGTGTTTTGCCCCTACTTAGGCTTTCTCTGAAGTGCCCACCCGTGGCTGAGGAGCTCAGCTCTGCCCTGCGGTGAGGCCGTTGGAGCCAGCTGGGACCAGCCTCTCCTCTCAGGGGCTGCCTCTCTTGCTAGCATGTGTGGACTTGCATCCCAAAGAATGGCCAGAAAATCACCTCCTCCCAGACACTTCATCTATTGTATTAATATTTTTATAACCTAAATACTGCTACTATAGGAAAGTTGTTTGTAGTTCCTTTCTTCAAATGAGTGCTATGAGGGTTAATACAATTTTTCATGTGTCGATTTATATACAAGCTTAGATCAGGTTTAGTAAAAGAGTGTACAAGCGTGCAATTTTTGGTGAAAATAAGTGTTACTTTTGGAGAGACCTTTGTCTTTATCAAATTCCACTTGTTACCATAACATTTCCAGCCAAAACTAATGAAAATTTTTCCCTAAAATTAAACTGTAGAGCTTGGAGGGTGAAGTACTACAGGTCCAGGGAAAGAGAGGCAGAAATGTTAAGGTGGCCATGTTTGTAATGCTCCTTAGTTCTCTAGATGTTGAGCTAATGCATGGGAACAGAAGTACTCAGTACAGAAGTACTACAATTCAGAGTCTGTGTTTCTTTCCAGGTGTCCATGGTGGATGCTATTCCAGGACTCATAAATGCAATAAAAATGATTCAGAGTATCTCTCAATATTACAACACATCTGAAAAGATATCCTCGCTGTTTGTGAAGGTTGGTACTACAGCATTAAAGGAAATTTTCAGGGATTTTTCAGTGTAGTTGCTTGAGTGATAGAATACATAAAGGGATCAAGCAATTGAAGAAGCAGCATTTTGGTCAATTTAATGCTGCTTTTTGAATGTCTAAAGAATTAGAAATAGTGATAAAACTAGTTCAAAGTTACAATTTATATTATTGTCTGTAGTTTGGAATTGTAAGAATTTTTTCAGGCTTCTTGAAGATCTAGGACTATTCTCAACCCTGACATGAACTAATTGAGGAACTTTCTGTTACAAAGAATTTTGCCTATAGTGAACCATTTTTCGTAGCCCTTAAACCTCCTTATCTTTACATAAAGAAGGAAATGACGTTGGAAGCACAAACTATTCTTTAATGATCACAGTCTCTTGATTTTACCTTTGCTTTCAGAAGTGTTTCTTTTCATTCTGATGACCTTGTAGTTCTCAGTATCATTTCAGGGTTGGTACAAAGAGTTTAGGTTTAAGGTGAACCTAGTTAATCAACAACATTTTGATGGTGTAACGGTCTTGGGGCTTGATGTCGCAAGGGTAGCCATCTATGTGGCTGGTGTTTGGTACTGCTAGGCCAGTGGAGTCAGAGGCATGGGATGAGACTGAAAGAAAGGTAAGTTCTCCTTTGTCTTGAAATGTTTTTTTCACAAGATGAAAATTGGTTTTAGGTGACCAATCAGATGATTGCAGCATGTAAATCTTACATTACAAACAACAATATGGCCACCATCTGGAATCAACCCCAGGAGAGTGTTATGGAAAAGCTACAAGCAGCCATTAGACTTAAACAGGTAGGTGGGAGAGCACATGGAAAACAATATAAGGTGATTTAGGAGCACGTGGTTAGGAAAACTTTATTTTATGCAAGGAAGCAGTATTATAATGTCTGAAAAAGGGGCAACTGTGAAAATACCCTTAGGAACTGAAGCATTTATGTTATGGCTAACAGGGAATTTAGACCAGTGCCTGTTTGTCTTCCAGAAACAGGATTTCAATGGTTAGCCTAATTTAACTATGCTGCTTATGTGAGAATCCCTTGGATTGTCAAGCCTGGGTTTCTTTAGAAAGTTTCTTACATGAAGAAGATGGATGTGTGATAGAGTTACTGAACTGAATGTATTTCAAAGATATGTAGATAAGTTATACCTTTAGAAAGAGCAATTCAGTGAACTGAGAATTCAGCTGTTGCAGGTTGCATCCAGTCAGAACATCTTCTGTTTCAGTTTATACCCATTGCCTCTTGGCCTCTGTTACTTTGAAGAGCCTAGTTCTGTCCTTTTGATAACTTCCCTGTATATTTCAGAAGGTTCTTATTAAGTTTTCTCTATTCTTATTTTCTGATTCTTTAATAATATGTGACTGGAAGACTAGAATTTTATCCTGATACTTTCTGAAGAAGCAAATCTTGCATGCTTCTAGTACAATTAAGTGTAAATTTATGTGATGTCTTAGCATCAGCAGCGAGTAGTAAGTTTGTGTATTTCTATAAACATGTAGTAGATGATTCAGTTTCTGCATTAAAATATGGTAAAGGATTAGTTTATTTCAGTCTGATTAGTTTCAAAAGCCTTCAGAAAATCAATAGATTAAAACTTAAAATCTGAATCACTTAACAAATATAGGAAACTCTGGGCCCTTTTATTAATATTTCCAAGTGGAGTTATTCATATGTATACTTGGTAAAGAAATAATGAACATTGTAATTTAAAAATTATTTTCTTGAAAGAAACCATTTAAAGCATATTTGTTGACTATAAAAACTGTGTAAGAAGAATTTATTTTTAACATAAGTGAAGTAAGGCTTGTGACCAACTAAGAATGCAGAATGAAAACTGAAGGCTGCTAACTTCAGAAGGGTTTTTATTCTGGAAAGTGATTTTGTAAAATTTGAAATGTTATTACTCAATAAAACTCCTCAGCACACAATCTTTATTTTCTGTCTCTGAAAACTGAAATCTGGGTTGTCATCTTGGATATTCAGTAAACATATCAAGCCCTGCTATAAAATAGAGGAAACTGGATTTCAAGCTAGCTAAAGGTGGAATGTACAAATACATAAATGTGTAGTTCATTGATTTGATAAAATGTGTGATCCTATAATGGTACTGTCGGGTTGGTTTTCAGAGACAGATCCTGCTACTGAGTTTATAGTCCTCAAGATTATTGATGAAAATTCTACTTGGTATCAAGATAGGAAAATATCTGTCTTCCTAAAGTGTACTACCTAAGGATAGTGCCCTTTATTATATGCTTAACTTCTTTTTTCTTTCTTTTTTCCTTTTTAATGAATTCTTTGTTTCCAGGAATATCAGAACTGTTTTCGCAAGGTGAAAGAGAAATTGGAACAAAATCCAGCTGAAAGACAGTTTACTTTTAGCGAGGTGTATATCTTTGGAAAATTTGAATCCTTTCATAGACGTCTGGTAAAGATAATAGATGTTTTCAATACTGTGAAAACCTACTCAGTTCTACAGAAGTCTAAGATAGAGGGATTGGAAGGAATGATCACAAAATATGAGGTATACAGTAAATTTTTGATATCCTGTCCATTTGACTTGAACTTTAAACAGCAAATAATTATGAAAATTAGGAATGTGTTTGTCAAGAAAAAAAACTAACTCTAAGTTGTGCTAAAATTACGAAGTAGTAATTAGTGACATAACTCTGTGATTGTTGGGGAAGAGAGCAGACAAGGTGAAAAGGGGCAGGTGGGCATGTGAAGGAGGTATGGTTTTGCTTTTACATGTTTCTTTGAGCAATTGGAGCCATGGTTTTATGCTATGATCAGGAGAAAAACTGAGAAGTACAACATTTCTGTCTTTATGAACATTTTGCTAGCTGTGAAAGTGTACTGTGACCAGAATTGCAGTATGGGGTAAAATAAGTCCCAGTTCAATTTCTGTGCTGCATAAATGCAAGCAAACATTTCTTTAATTTCTTGAAATAAGTAATTTGAAAAACCTATACCAACTAAATACAAACCCCCAAAAACTTGGACACTCAGATTGACTTTTTTTATTAAGAAAATGTGTCCCTGCCCATGCCAGGGGATTTGGAACTGGATGATCTTCAAGGTCCCTTCTAATCCAAAGCATTTTACGTTTCTATGAAATAGTGAGCTTAATTCTAACAAAACAGATTAGTAAACTTACTTAAAATTTGTACTTTAAATCCAGAGTACAATCATCGCTTTGTGTTTTATGAGGTCAGAAAGAAGTATTTCACAGATGGCTATCTTTAGGGTGGGGAAGAAAAGAAATGACGTAGATGGTTTGCTCTGGAAAGCTCTTAAAGTTTAGGTTTTTTCTTCAGGAACAGCAAAATCCTTTTGTTTGCTAGTATTACTATTCAGGCTTCTTTGCTGGTCTTTTTATTTAGTAGGAGTAAGACTTGAACAGCAAGGATCTCTTCTAAGAATATGAGTATGTTAAATCATATTATTTTCCTTCTTTCCAAGATTAACTCTCTTTTCTAAAAAGAATTTACTAATCCTGAGTTAACTTACCTTATTTTATGTCTTTCTTAGTGCAGTATCATAATTATGGTAATTATATACTATAATATAATATATACTTCTAATATTACATGCATAAAATATAAAAATATTATTACCATAATTATGATATTATAATTATGGTAATTATGTGCTATAATAGAAAACAACTATCGCAAATATTAAAATAAATCACAAGCATTCAATGTGTGAAGTCTGTAGACTGCTTTTAAAGATCACATGTGATACAGTGACAGTACAGGCAACTGTGGCATTCTAATTTGCTTTACCTTGTCCATTTTCGTTTTGTTATGACCATAAGTCAGTCACTTTGTTTTAATTTTATACCTGTAGGGTCAAATATGAGCTTTCCTGTTGCAATCTGTGTTTTTGATTCCTTGACTGCATCTTTCACAGTAGTCAGTTTTCTTCTTTGTTCTCTTTAGTAGTCTTCGAGAAGAATCCGAGGCACAAGCAAAAGGCTAGTTTAGTCCAAGGCTATTCCACATGGGCAGGATAGGTGTGTACTGCTCTAAATTTTGCTCCGTTCACTAAAACCTCCTCTCTAAAGCTATGCCAGCAGGAGCAGCTTTTTTCCACAACTCAGGTTGCTGAGAATTTTCAGGTTGGACTACGAAAATACTTTATTGGTAGGCCACAACACAGGCTTTTATTTGGGATATTTGTGTTTAAAAAGCTGCCTGTGAGCAGTAGTTCAGGCTGTGGTGCACTCTGCAAACTGTATGTAGGTATACTGCATGTCCATTGCAGCACTCAAGTCCTAAAGTAAGGGCTTTGTGTGAGACCTAGTTCATAGAATCATAGAATGGTTAGAGTTAGGAAGGACCTTAGAAATCATCTAGGTCCAATTCCCTGCCATGGGCAGAGACGCCTTCCACTAGATCAGGTTGCTCTATGCCCTGTCCAGCTTGGCCTTGATCGCTGCCAGGGGTGGAGCATTCACTACCTCTCTGGGCAATCTGTTCCAGTGTCTCACCACTCTCACAGGAGGCAATTTCTTTCTTATATACAACCCTGTTTCAGTTTGAATCCATTTCCTCTTATTCAATCACTACAGTCCCTGATGAAGAGTCCCTCTCTGGCATCCTTGTATGCCTTGTTCAGATATTGGAAGGCTGCTACAAGATCAGTTTTGTTTGGTGGGTAGGAGTAGGCAGGTGAGGAGATATTATACATTCTTTGGTAGAAAATACTACATGAGAGGTTCTAAATAATGCACATAAATGGCCGAAAGTGATTGTACTTTTTGAATAGTGACAAAATTGAAGTACTGAAGTATTTGTTATGAGCCATAGCTACAGTTATGTGACTCATTACATGATTTGAAAAATATTTACAATAGGAAGTTATTATGTTGCAGGTGTTTATGCTTTACCACTTAGTTGCTATCTGGGTTTTGCTTGTTTTTAAAGGCAAAGATGGAAATGTTATTTACAGCCAAAAGATAAGGAAGGAGTTCCATTGACTTAAAATGATGGAAGTCTACTGTGCTGAAAATACATTGAGCTTTGTAGCTGTACTGTGGTAAACTACTAAGATGTTGAACAGCAGTTCAGTTCAAGGGTGATGCTGATTAAGATGTACTTTCATTTGAGTGGAAAGAAGCTATGTAAGAGAATCCTGGAGTAATAGGTTCCAGGCTGGTGATATGCTGCTTCTTACTACATCTTTCAAACCGTATGTTTTTCTATGCAATCAGCTAATTTAAGGAGATAGAAAATGCTAATTTGAAAAGATTTTTCTGTGTTGAACTGCATAAGAGAGTATTTAATGGAAAATAAATGTCTTTGAGGAAAAGCAAGAATCTGAATTTTCTGTCAGTTCTAATTGACTTAAAATAGAAGTAATATAAATGAAATTCATCCAACCATTGCAACAACTTGAAAATATCATGTAAGCAGTTTGCTTATATTGCTCAGTAAATAAATGAGAAATAATGACAAAGGTAAAATGTGAATGTGCACAGCCCGTTGTACTAAATATTTTGGTGTGGTAAGTCTTTGTGGTAAGACATTTTTTTTGTGATTTTCTTTTTCTGTGACATGGTTTAGAGCATTGTGGACATAATGAAGAAAAGGAATTACAATTTCTTGGACCAAAGGAAAACTGATTTTGACCAAGACTATGAAGAGTTCTGCAAAGACATAAATGACCTTCATGTAGGTTTTATGAAACAAATATTTTAATTTACTGATGAATCCTTATGAAATAAACATTTTTATTACTGTACTTTATTTGGAAGTTTGATAGCAAGCTTAACACAAAAAATGGATGATTTTGTTGGGTGGCTACAAACAAGTCAAATAATTAATTTTCTCATGATTCTGAAATCACAAGTTTGTGGAAGGAAAGAGTATCTGTAGAAGATGGTGGAACATCTGAGGGTATAAAAGCTTTTGTTGGTTGCGCAGTCTCAGAGGGAACATAGAAAGACAATGCCTTGAAAGTTGGCTGTATTTTGTTTAATTCTTGAGAGGAGTAAGACGGGGGAAATTGATACTTACTGGGATTAGCTTCATATAAATAATGTTCAAATATAGCAAATGATAAATTCTGTAAAATAATATATGGTATGTTTGAGGTGTATACCTTATCTAGTTCTCTGTTGTAAAATTATTTGCTCTCTTTTAGGATCAATTAAGGGTTTTCATGGACGTTACCTTTGAAAATATTCTGAACACTGAAAGAGCACTGAGTACCCTGAAGAAATTTGAAGGGTAGTATGTCCTATCTAGATTGCTGGAGTTCTGTCCGGCAATGGAAATAATGCTTTAAGGATTATGGGAAATGGGGTGGCTGAGCAGGAGGTATCTCCTTTAAATACAAACAAAAAACAGCTCAACCTTTTCTCACTTGTCCAGCTCTGTTAAGGGATATCTTTCTAGCAGTGTGGTTGAATAATACCCAACATATTTTTTTTTGTATCAGTAAATGCAAAGAATAAGTAGACTGTATTTAAGCTTTCAAAAACAGTATTAGTGCAGTAATACTTTATGGCTGCTAGCATAATTACCTTATTGTTGTCTTTTAACAATAACATTAATTTGTTAACCACAATGCAGTTAGGAAAGAATAAATGCTTGTATTAGAAACAGTGAAATTTTTCTTGATAAATTCATGTTGTTGTAATGCAGCCCCAGTCTTTATTACATCAGTCTTCTTATAATACTCTGTTTAATGGAGTAGACTGCTAGTTGTGGATTGGTTACAATTTGCTGCACATAATTTTAACTCAGTGTTTAAAAACAGTGACAAAACAGAAAATGTGTAGGCTTACTTGGAAACTTTTATCTAAATCTTGGTTGCTTAGAATCAGGTTGTGACAGCATTTTTTTTTCAAACTTTAGTGAAAATTCAGCTGCAAAATTAGTTGTTTTCTATAGAATGAAAAGGAAGCCAGAAAAACTGTATTTTCCAACAATGCATCAGGAGAATTTCAGAAGTATTGAAGGAATTTTTTAAGTGATTATTATTGTTCGAAACAGATTACAAATCCCAAATCTTGGCATTGATGAAAAGTATCAGAAAATACTCCAAAACTATGGCCATGACATAGAAAGAGTCTGTAAGATCTACACTAAGCAGAAGCATGACCCTCCGCTGGCTCGTAATCTGCCTCCAATAGCTGGTAAAATCTTGTGGGCACGCCACCTATTCCATAGGATCCAGGAGCCCATGGAGTCTTTCCAGCAGCATCCAGATGTTCTGCAAACACCAGATGGCAAGCGCGTAATCCGCAACTACAACAAAGTAGCAAAAGTTCTTGTGAAGTTTGAAGTGATCTATCATAAGGGATGGCTTCAGCAGGTAAACCAGCTGATTTTTATCATATCTTAAAAAGAATGCGGTGGATTGTGTTGTTGGTAGACTACTAATAACTAGCTTTACATTCCAGATTGGATGCCTGTTGTTTCAGGCCTCAATGAAACACTTGGTAAGAGCAATGTGAAGGAGCCTCTGGTTAATAAAAGTAGTCAGGTACACTGAGTTATAGGCTCAGGATGCCTCCAAAGTGAAGAAGGAAAAAGGTACTTTCTAACATACAGTGTCTGTGCTGCCCGTAGCTGAATTCAGGTGCAATTGAAAATTTATTATAACTAAACAGTTATAATGAAAAAAATATTATGGAAAAGTATAATGAATATTCATTGGTAGCTTACAACTGTGTCCTTTGGTTAAATGATCTAGTGATCAGATTATCTGGCATGTACCATGCCTTGATGGAGCAGTTACATGTATTCTCCTTTAATCTTTTACAAAATAACCATATCATCCAAGGCATCTCCCCTGAACTGGTGCCTTCCTTTGTAAGGTCCTAGTGATTTGTGGTCTGATTCTGATCTGTGCTAAAAGTAGGTTTCTCCTATAGCAGGATCAAATAGCATTGGCAGCAATATGAACTTGCTTAGGCTGGTCCAACATTATATTTGTTAGATGAGAACAAAGGGAGGTAGATTTGAACACAATTTCAAGTTTTAATACAAGCATACATGCCTTGAAAATACAGGATAAGTATTTGAAAATACAGGATAAGTATGTCCGTTCTAAAATCAGTGCACTTGTCTAACAGATGTGGCAAAACCCCATGGCTACCGTTCAGTAGTTCTCTGTTCTTGAGGCTAGGAGCGCTAACGAATGTGGACATGAGCATCATAGAACACAAGGTGGAGCTCCTGCTCTACTCCTGAACAAAAAGAAACGCGGGTGTGCGTGGGGAGCGATGTACTGTGGGGATTACAAAAGAAACAGAAATATTCCTGTAGTTCCTACTACTTTTTTTATTCTTCTATGAAATGGAAATAGTGGCACTTCCTGATATTTCAAAACATTTCTGCCTCCTTTTGCTTATTTGCACTGGATGATTATCACCTTGTATTTGCCTTTTTTTTTTTTTTTTTTTTTTAGTATATGATGTTAAACTATTTTTTTTTTTTGTGCTATAGCAAATGATGTTCAACTTGGATATATTAAAATAATAAAAATACTGGGAAGTGTGAAAGTTCTTATAATTTTGTGGCAGTGTAAGATTTCTGCTTTCAATGTACCCCCTACTTCTGTTACTGCTTTCTATTGCCTCAATAATGAATATTTCATGAAAAAAGATGTAAATGGAAGGAAGAGATAGATAATGGGAGTAACAACAAGTGCAGCAAGATTTGCTGGGGAACTGTGCAGAAATCATTCAGCTCTTAGTTAAGGCAGCTGGGCTAAGTGACTTTGATGCTAGTGGACAGAGCATGACAACTTCGCTACAGAATTTGATTATATGATTTCTTGAAAAACACTGTGTAAAGTGCAATGATAATACAAAATATAGCTGAAGCAAGCAGTAGAGTCAACTGTATTTTAGGCATTGAAAGAGGGTGAAGATTTTCATTCTGTTATGTATAAAAAAACAAATGTACACTGAAAGAAATAAACAGGATATGAAACTATTGCTTAAAAACAAGCTCCATCTCAATGTAATGTGGTACATGAAATTTGAGAAGTAAAAAAAGAGCAATAAAATTACATCAGCAAAATGACCACTGGTAAGTAAGAATAGCAGCAAACTTTTTCATGTAGGAAAGATTTTCCTACCTAAGGCATGATTACTTCCTGGTATAGGCCAAATTTTCCATGAGTGTGGGTTTTATGAATATTGTCCCTTCTAAATACATGGAGAACAAATGATATTCTAATATTCAAATAGGGCAGTTAAACCAATAGCGTGATTAGGCTTTCCTTTTAAGAATTAAACCCAGAATCCATAATAAACATCAATTTTAGTTTTTTTAAAAAATTTGCCTAGAGGATGAATGTAATTGGTAGTTCCATTAAGACTGCTGTGTGGTGTATCTGTTAGATAGTGGAAAACAGGCAAAGGAAAAATAAGGATGTGTTTATTCGAAAGATATCTAAAGAAGTTATCTAAGAATAATTTAGTTCATCAAAGGAGTTGTGTGCAGCCGTATAGCAGAACGTAGAATAAGTTTTAATGAAATAAAAGTTCAGATTTAAAAGAATTGAACTAAAAAAGTCCTTGCCTCTGCTTTTGATGTTGGACTGTGGAATGCAGCTTATGATCTACAAGAACCAACAGAAAAATGTCTGCAGAAATAAGGACAGTTAACTTGATTGTTAAGCATTTGAGTACATACAGATTTTGTTATTAAGATTTGATCTTGATTCATGCATTATCTTTATTGTCAGCAATATCTCATTTTACAATCTGCCAAAGTGATTTTTATGTCCAAAACAAAGTATTTTGTTGTACTAGCTTGTCTGATCAGGAATGATGGCTTTGTTTCCTGCAGATTGAATTAACCAAAAGAGGACTTGAGGCATCTCTCTTGGTAAAAGCACCAGAAACAGGAGAATTATTTGTGAATTTTGACCCTGAAATATTAACTTTAATCAGAGAAACAGATTGCATGGCTTACATGCACCTTGAAATCCCACCTTCTGCAAGTGTTATTCAACAGAAGAGAGACTGGTATAAGAAGATTGTCAACAATTTGCATGTGGGTTTATTTTAGTTATTTTATATATGTGTAATGTACATTAAAATGTCTAGGTTCTATACATATGGAAGAGAAAATATGAAGTTCAACTATTATGCATTAACAGAATATTGGATAATCTGTTTTTTATCTCTATGACTTCTTGAGGCACTTTTAAAAAGAAATTCTGGACTTCATATTTCCTGTGAAGTAATTTCAAAGATGCATGGGTTTAGGGAAGTTCTATAGAACTTGAGAAAGAGATGAGGCTGGGAAGGAAAGGAGTATTACAAGATGCCTCTCTCTGTTGCCTGCTTACTAAACAATAAGCAATCCATCTCTTATCCAATACTGGAGTCAACATTGTTTATACTTTGTTTTCAGAGTGGAAGGAGCAGGTGGCATGCCTCTAAAAGTGTAAAGCATCCAGCAAGTAGCAGCATAGCTGCTGCACTAGTGGTTTTTGCACAGGTATCTGTGGAATAGTTGAAAAACAGAAGCTCAAACTTCCCTTTTCCCATTCTTTCAAATCCTTTGGGTCAGTTTGTCTGACTATGAACAGACAAGGTTCTTGATGACTGAAGCTGAGGATTCAAAGATAGGTGTTAAGAAAACTTTATCTTCAAAGGCCTACTTGATTCTGAAGTGAGAAAAAAAAAGTCACATTAAGTCGAAGTTATTGCAAGGATTGTGTTATGCAAAACATGAAACTAGATCATCAGGTTATAGATGCATTGGAAACCATCACACAGACACTAGCTTACTCCACACAGTGGGATGGGAGAGGGAATCTAGAGGTTAAAAGAGAAAACATGTGGGTTGAGATAAAGGCAATTAAATAGGGAAAGCAAAACCAGCATGCAAAAGCAAAGCAGAATAAGGAATTAATTTAGTATTTCCTTTCAGTAAATCCAGAGGAATTTTCTTAATTTAAATTATCATAAATATGTGTATGCATGTCCTGGTTTTAGCCCAGTCTAACAACTGCAGTTGAGCCCAGAACAATGTGGAGATGTTCAAATCGTTATCATTGTATATTAATAAGTGCTTTAATTTTCTGTTAATACCAGATGATGCTGGCAGAATATAGAAGAATTAAACTGAAAATACAACATCCTATTGAGCAACTGGTGGCTTCTCAGTTAGCAAATGTAGATGACGCTATCCAGCCAGGTCTAATGTTACTGACATGGGCATCCTTGAATATTGAGAAATATATTAATTCAGTTTTTTATAAGTTAAGTAAGTCATTTGCCTCTTTCTATTTACTTCAGCTTGTTTGTTTCCGTATAAATGCTAGCTATATTATTAATCTTACTGTCCTTTATACAGTTTAACTTAACTAGCTTATGCATGAAAGAAATCAGAATTTTCATCTATCCTTTATGAAACCTGTTTTTTAAAATGCCTCATTTGTCTCACATAATTGTCAAACTTTTACTGATATGGAAGAGATGGCAGTTAGGATTAGACTGAACATAAAGTGGTGGGCAAAATGCTCTGTGTATTCTGAATTCAAAGAATGATAGCTAGTTTTCAAAAGAGCTCCTAGGATTCAGACTTTTCCTAATCTTACCATTCATTTCTATAATGTACAAAACAAGTACTTGGAATAACATTGCAACTGAGTTGACACTGTCACTGCTCAACAGCTTTTTTGTATTAACCTTATTTTTTGTAATATTAATGTCTTTAAAACCAACATATACACATCTTGAGCAATAGTTTTGGAAACAGATGAGCTTGTCTTTTCAAGAGATTATCACAAAATTGCACTGAGATGCATATTGTTTCTGATGAGGACAAGTTCCTTTTGATTTAGCTTAATTACTGCATCAAAGAGATTTTTTTTTCTTAAATTATATAAGTAGTTATACTGAGAATTTTCATTAGTTGAAATAGCAAATTAAAATGCATTTTGGATGCTAACCTGACATTACACTCAATTTAATTCTGAGTAATACAAGTAGCTTCAGTCTTGAACAGGCACCTTGCTGGTATTTGAATATCTGCATTGAAAGCAAATTGCTATTAAACTATGAAAATTCTAATGATTGTTTTTTGTTAACTATATTTGACTTTTTTTTTTGAAGGATAGATATTTTATTTGTCAAAGGTTTCTGTTGTATGTTCTCCGAGTGGTAATTAGTTCAAGTTGTAGGAGAAGTATTCCTGGATCTCAATCGAATTTTAATATCTTTATGTTTGAAATATATATACCTTTAGCCTGCATATACACATGAGCTCATCTTATACACATTTGTAATATTTTGCCTGTTATATCCTAGAATATAAATAACATATGATAGGGTGCATATGCTATGTAAAAAATTAATTATGATTTCAGTGATGAACCTTGCTATAAAAGTTTAAATATTTGAAATAAGGTGGTTAAGTTGTTGAACTCATACAGAATTAAATATGACCATTTGTTGAAGTAAAAGCTTAAGGAGAGTACTGCAAAAACTAATTTTCAAAGTTCTAAGTTTATCTTGAATCTTCTGTTTGCTTCAAAAGCTGGTCTGGAGTTATTGCTTGATCGAGTGAATGACTGGATTGAATTTCGTATTGTTGCTGTCCTTCAAGAAATGACTAAAGTGCCACTCTGTGAGTTGCCAGATGATGAACCACTGAGCTGTGAGGAATTTCTCCAAAAGACTAAGGTTATTAGATAAAAATTTCATAAAAAAGGAGTTTGATGGCTTTGAATTAATATATTTTCCTGTTTTCATGACATAAATTTAATGCAGAATTAATGAAACATACATGGGAAAGTGAAATAAGGGAATCCTCGCTTGCTTAGCTGCAACCTTAAAAAGGAACAAAAATGCCAAATGCAAAGAGGTCTAAGTTCAGATTCTCTTTTCTGAGTTTGTTACTTTCAAGTCAGCTACTCTATCATATTTCTTTCATGCTTTGATATCATTCAACTGAAATGCTTTCCCTCTGTGATAGCATCTTTTTTGTCATTGTTGCTTATTTAATTTAATTGCTTTAAATAAGGGAATTGCCCATCTGATGCCTGTGAATAGCTCTATAACAAGTGCACTTTGTTGTCTGTGAGAGTAAATACTATGCAAATATTTGTGTACTGGTTATCTTTGTTAATCCCAAACTCTCCTGAGTTGCTACTGGGATGTGCAAAATATACTCAGAGGCGCAGGCCCTCCCTTCACCCCTTCAAAATGCTGTTATGTTGAGAAAGACCAACAGTGTAGCTGTTAGTTAAAAAGCTGATTAAACTAGTAATAAAATTGAATGTCAGAATAATTTTATGAGGCAATAATGAGGTATTTTGGCATTTCAGGATATAATGTTTAACTTGTGTTTTATCCTGAAATATACTTTGCTTTAGTAAAAGTTGTAGAAAATCACATAGATAACCCACATCCCTGGACTCTTGTAGCAATAAATGCTGCAAATTAAAGATTTTTTTTCTTACTATACTAACTTTTTGGCCTTTCCTCCTTTGTTCCATGTAACAACTCACCTTGCTGTGAAATACAAAGTAAAACTTACTACTTTATTCAGGGAATGGTTATTTTGTAAGTCTCCACTTTTGTAAAGTTTTTTTGTTCAGTCTTTGATGCTTTCTTAGTGGGCTAGTACTATTTTAAACAGAGTAAAAATATGTGAGTGTGAGGACAAAAAACTTCTCAACACTGTATGACAACTGATGCTGCTTATCTTCTGCAAGAAAATATGGGCTGCTACACAGGAATTACAACACCACAATGGTAAATCAATTTGGGTTAGCAAAACAAGTGGTATACTAAACCTAGTTATGGGTACAAAGAAAATAGCAACGTTTGTAAACTGATAGTAGTTTTTAATTAGAAGGCACTGTAAATAAGTTCTATCATATAACAGGTGTCTTTAAGATTCTAAAGAAATTGCTGTAGCAAAAATAGACTGTGGAAAAAACCTCAAAGCACTTTGTTTAGGAATAGTTGTGATATTGCAAATCAGATATGGCTTCTCTCTCAATTAGACTGAGTCATTAGGAAGATCAAAGGTTCTGCCTTAAAATTTGGAAGTGGCTGAATCTTTCTAATGGCACAATTTTTCCAATTATTGATTTTTAATTTTTAATTAAATAGAACTAACCAGGTTTAATTAGGCTTAAAGAAATAGGAGATAACAAGGAACAAAAAAAATAAGGCAGTTATAGTTAAAAGTTTGGGTTTGCTAAAGCATACTTTATAAGTTTTCACGAGTATTAAACCCCCGATGAACAGTAATACATTTCTAAATTTTATTAAATCCTTATCCCCAGTTACTAATTTTCTTATTTATTTTAATAGATTTTGGTAGGTTTTTTAATCTCCTATCTATTTAGAAATGGAAAATATGATTGGCTAATACTCCTTTGACACAGCAAAGTAATGTAAAACAGCAATATTAAAAGAAAGGATAAATCTCGTACATCTATATTGTAAAGTTAAGAAAATTAAGAAGCATTTTTGTGAGCCCTTTAATGGAACTAGGCTTTATAAACACTGACTCATTATAGTAAGTATGGGTGAGCCATGTGATTTAGAAAAAAAGCCACAGTGATTTTGAAAGACATTTACGATGTCTTTGGCACAACAAAAAATTCAACTAAATATTTTGGAATAAACCAATTTAAAAATAATGTTCTATATTGATCTTGTTTATTCACAAATCTGAGTCCTTGACATTTGTGTTAATGAAGGCTGCTGTGATTGTGAAACTGCCATAAGAATTGGGAAGATAAGAATATGCGTTGCTTTTGTTTGATAACAGGAGCTCTGTATAAGAGGTTCTCGGACTTTACATTTAAAAAGCTCACTGGTGGAAGATGCTGTTAATGAGCTGATTAACATCTTACTTGACACTGAGGTGCAAGTCAGTAAAGAAGATAAGGCAGTTGTATCCACTTGTGAAGTAAGGGGGAAAAATACAGGTAAGAATATTTTATTTTAGCCCTGTGATTATGTTTATTTTGCATGCTGATAGTGTGTGTTGGGGGTTGTTGCAGCTTAGCTGACTGAAGTATCAATCAGTATATAAATTCTAAAGACTTTTGTTTGAATTTGCCTGAATAATGTATCCTCTATCAATAGTTTATAATCTGCTAAACAGATCGGTATTATCAGTCTAAATTGCATGTTGGAATGTTAACGCTATAGCTTGCAGGCTTTGCTTAATTCCTAGAGAAACAATATAATAAATGATATATAAATCATATCAGTTTGTACTGAATAAAGAAGATGGATAAGAGTGAAAGGAATTATACACTAAGGTACAGATTACAAATTAGTATAATCTGCACTTCAGTAAAATTTAGCTGGCTTTTCAGAGACCTATGGAGGTGTTGCTTTATTGTGTTTTAAATTGATTAAACTAACTGGATATATGATGTTTTAGCAACAGAAGAGGAAAGAAGATCAAATATTTTGACTTCATCCCACAATTCCAGTGAGATATGGGCTGGACCGTCTCCTCCAGTAAAGAGAAAGAGAACGGATTTAGAAATCTTAGAGGAAGAAGCCAATGAACTGCTTTCTTACTTCAGTCATTGTAATATTGATGCCCTTTTGAAAGTCATTAGAAATGCTTTGGAGACCATACGCAAGCGTATCCATGCATCTTCCACAGTCAGCTTCTTAGGTGGCCATATTACAATACTTTGCTTTATTAACTCATAAAAAGAAAAAAAAATGTAAATATAATACCCCTGAACTATATAAAAAAAAAGTCATGTACTTAAAAAAAGGGAAAACAGAAGGAGTTGGAATAAGCTGTCTTGTTAAACCACCCTTGATAACGTGGTAAATTTCCAAAGGATATTTTTTTTCGTGTGACACTAGGAATTTGTCATGGCAGTGCTGTTTCTCTTAGGGCTGACTGTACTGTTCTGAAGCCAGATATGTTTGGAGATGACTTAACAAGTACTTACTTACTTGACCTTGGTTTTTCCATAAAACTGTATGAGAAAACAATAGAGAAAGAGGTGCATAACTCTAACTAATTGCCTTCAGGTCTTTTTGTACTTCGCTATGAAACACTTCTGAAGTGTTTTCTTGTTCACACTTTTTTGAAACAAATATAAAGACATTTTTGTTTGGTCTCTAGCATACAAGGCATAGAATATTATGAGATTCTAAGGAGATTTTGTGCCCAATTTAATATGCTGATAGCGAATACAAGCCAAAATTTTCTGCTATCAATCAGAGTTTAACTGCATGGAACAAGTTAAAGAGGAGCTTCATGGAAAGAAATAGCAAACCACTTAGTTTTCACTTCTGCTGCTATAGACTTTATGTCCTGTAATTACCCAGGAACCCTGTTCTTCTTAACATTCAACATTTAGGGAAGTTGTGAGTGCTGTGTTGCTGGCAGTGTTCAAGGCCGGGTTGGACATAACCTTGGGTGGAATGGTTTAGCAGGAGGTGTCCCTGCCCATAGCATGAGGGTTGGAACTAGATGATCTTAAGGTCCTTTCCAACCCTAACTATTCTATGATTCTATGATTAAGTGCACAGTGTGACATCTTGAAAAAAAATGTGAACAGTCTTTAAATTATTCTTTTTTTTGTCTTTCATTTAGAAAATCACAATGCTTCTAAGAAAAAAGTTGTCCATCCTATAATTAAGACTAGTATTAACTTATCTATCCCTAATATTGTCATGTCACCCTCTTTGGATGAGATACAGCAGATGCTTAATAAAGCTGTACATAGTATTGTGAATGTAATGAAAGGAGTTGGACAATGGAACATGGAGAGAATATCAAAGGTTTGTGTCTTTAACAGCCTCAGTTAAAACTAATGTTTCAAAACTACTGTGAATAGTACATGAAATTTTATTTCTTCCTCAGAGGAAAATGTTAGAGAAAAAAGAGGCTTTGTTGCGATGTGAGAGCAGAGACAGCGATTCTGATGGTGGAATGAAAGAGTCTGGAATGAAAGATATCCATGGTAATTATAAACTCTGACATCACTCAATTTAAATGTTAGGTTAATTTGCTTTATACAAGCTATGTTAAAGCATATTAAACACAAAATGCATTAGAAGTGGTAGAATGAATACTTCAGAGATTTTAAACTACCTTGGAGAAGAAATAGGATATAATAACAATGACAGTGCTTCTCTTTGTGGTTAGAAACCAGGCTTACCTGAGAATACTTGTTTTTGTGTGGATTTGAATAAAGGGATTATTTTTGTGCATCTCAGAGTGTTGTACTGCTTTGGGGTTTCTGAAGCATGTGAAAAGCTGCTGGGGTGTCAGCTTTGCCAGCACAGTAGAAATTGTGAAGGAGTCTGGAGAACAATTATAGTCACTATCACTACACAAAACATCTTTCATGATTTGTCAGTGTGATTTGTAACATGGCATGTTCAAATGGCATCATAAAACCTGTGCTGAAATTCCTATTTCAAGAGTAAGTTGAACTTAAACACAACCTAGTACTGAATAGAAATATTTATATCAATTGCAGCATTGCTGGAGAGAGGATTGTGTAAAGGATTGAATAGACTGAAATTTCTTGAAGGGTTTGAACTTCATCTGTTGTGTGATCAAGCATGGAGATAAGATATTGAAGGCATTAGTTCAAGAAAATTTAAGATGGTATCTTTGACTGCTGCTTGTTTCTTGTCTGAAATGGTTTAGAAATAAACCAAATTAATTGTAGTACTTTGCACTTCAGGTATTTAAAAACTAAACTGAGTCCTTTTGGATTAACTCCCTCTCGCACACCTTAAAATTAGGAAAGAAATGCTTGAACTGGTCAAGAAATGAAATTGTCCTTTCAAAATTAAAAATTTCTTTTGCACAGGATGAAATAAGAAAAGGTAGCAAGTTCAGTCTTGTGGGCATTTGCTAACTAGTGGACCTTCTTTTTATTTTTCTCTCCTTTAGAGGACTGGCTATGATCATCTTGGATTTAATGTTAATTTGCATTTCAAATTGTAAATTGTGCTGTCTCACATTAAAAAAAAAAGTATTTGCTCAATGATGACACACCAGTAAATCACTTGAGTGAGGTATACATGATAAACTTTGGGGAGAGGTGAGAAAAGGAAAGATTATATTTGAAAGATTGGAGTGGAACTTGTTTTAAATTTGACAGAGTACCTAGATGAAGCAAATTTCCTAAAATGGAGAGGTTTATTAATTTGTGGCAATTATGTGGCATGGTTTAGTGGGAGGTGTCCCTGCCCATAGCAAGGGGGTTGGAACTAGATGATCTTAAGGTCCTTTCCAAC
>JASSUY010050977.1:0-17377 GCA_032466535.1 Forpus xanthops | reverse complement strand
CATAACTTTGTAATGATTGCTGAAAACTCACTTTTTGCCACTACCAACCTGTCACTGCAGTTTGTGAAGCTTAAATTCTTTTGAATCACCACAGGTAGTTTCATTACAGCTAAATTTCAGCTGTTGTTAACACTCTGTTGTGTGTGGAGATTTTTGTTTGAGTTTTTATATATTTTTTTTTCATTGCTTGATTGCTTTCTGCCTTTTTTTTGTTGGTGGTTTTTTTTTTTTTTTTTTGTTTTCATTTGACAGCTTGGGAAAAGATGAGTATTGGTGAGATTGGAAAAAATTCTTTTTTCCTAGCATAAATGCCTGTGGCAAGAGTGTAGTAGTATGGAATTCAGAAGCAAGTAACCTTTGAACAGAGTGCACTGTGAGATCAAGTATAACCTTACCCTAACTCATTCATCCTGCATTGCTATGGTGTGCTGTTTTAACCTTTCTTGGCATAATGGGTTTACAAACCTAGAGGGCAGACTGCAAGGACCCCAGCTTGACACTACAGTAATTTAAATACCAGCCTAACTAAAGCTTAAGTTCCTCTGTGGTTTTAATGTGCATTCTGAACATATCTTACATGGTTGAAGATTTTACAGATCTATTTTGATGTCTGATTATGGACTTAAAGACTAATTTTAGGCATGTGCATCTAAAAGTGCATGCTATAGTAATTCTAGTAAAAATTCCCAAACTTTCCTGGCCTAAGTCTTGCAAATAAACTTAAAGGCCATGAATCAATAAACTACTTAAGTATACTTTTGGGAAAACCTGCATACTTGAAGTGAATGAATAGTGTGGGATTATTTGTATACTTAATGATCTGCTTGAACACTTGAACTCAACCAGAGCTCTAGCTCTTAAATTTTTACGTTCTTTTTCTTATGGTGACACTTATTGAAGCAGGTATGAATCTTGCAGCTAAAACCACTTCAGATGGTGCTAAACAGAGCTCCTTTTATGCGTTTTGCATGTAAGAACTGAATTTTATTATTAACAGACAATGGCATATACTGATTTAGATCAGAGATCAGTATCAGTTCATTCTTATTTGACAGAGGTTACTGTGTGACAAAATTAAGAAGAAATAAAAGTGTTGGGAAAAAAATGAGTGGAAATAACGGTGAGCAAATTCTACCTTATATTTAAAATATATTACAACCTTTATCTAGTTGAAAAGAGTACATTATTAGAAGTAATTCAAAATATTGTGAAAGAATTACGTCATATTATATCTTCATTAAAAGGTTATGGTTAGTTATCAGAGACCTATATACAAACATCATTAGCAAATTTTGAATTTTTTATACTTTTGGGTCAAAATATTATTTTCTATTTTGCACTAAAGTGCAAAATATAAGTAGTCTATATTAATAAGTATTGATAAAATAGTAATACAGAGAATAAATTTGCTAGGCTGGTACCTATACAATATATTCCTGTAAAGTTGTGTGCTCTAGAAAATTTACTTATCCTATACAAAACAATACAGCTCCCAGAACAACAACTCCCCACCCCCAAACATTTTTTATCTTTCTGCATATATAAAAATATTTTATTTAATAAATTCTATAACTCATGGATAGAAATTTGATTAACTATTTTGCATAGATCTTGGAAAGTATATTTCTGAACTGTTTTTTGGGGGGAACTTTTGTGGGACATCTAAGCCAAACACTTCAATTTTGCTGCATTTACTATTAGGCACAATTTCGCATTGTGATACCACATTTATTCGTCTGTATGTACAATATTTATATAGAAAGAAAACATTGGAATGTAAATCATGCTTATTTGAATAAGAGAATAAGCATCAAAATCATTGAAGAATAGTATTTTCTATAATACCTGCACCCAAAATGGCTTCAGGTTTAGAAATATATACATTAATAGATTGTGTAGGTAAGTGTATGCTGACTAAAATAGATCACAGAATGGTTTGGGTTGGAAAGGACCTTAAGATCATGTTCAAATTCCCTTCTATGGGCAGGGACATCTCCTGGTAAGACCAGATTGCTCCAAGTCCCATCCAACCTGGCCTTGAACACTGCTAAGGGTAGGGCAGCCACAGCTTCTCATAATACCCTTTGCCAAGGCCTCACGACTCTCTTGCAAGTAGTTTGCAGTATGCCATGTGTTTTTAATAGAGTAAAGGCATCACTAGTTTCAAATACAGCATTTCCAGCAGTATTTCTGGGGGAAAAGGAGGTGAAGTTGTAGCAGTAGTAGACAGATGTTGAAAACTCTTTGTGCATGGCATATGATGCAGAAAAACCTTGTTGTACTGTCATTGTCACTGACTGTGACACAATTTGCTGCCTAGGTTTTGTTTCTCTGCTTAAAGCTGCTTGAGGCTGCTAACTAGTGTACATGGCATTGCTGATGTTGAGAAAGAGCTTAGAGAGAAAAATGTGCAAGTTCTCTAACTAGTGGAAGTAAATTCCGTTGTGTACCATTTAAATGTAGCTTGGACTCAGTGGAAGGAAAAAATCTGTTAAGAATAATTTCATGTTAACACAATGGGAACAATATAAAGAGAATGGAAACAAGATGGCCTGATGTGTCTTTTCCAACTAATTTGTGGCAGCGTAGATATTATAAAACCCAACTAAACAGCCCAGACCTTGGTCTAAATTTCACATGTTGGTCTCTGCAACTATCAAAAACTTGCTAGTACCTAGTGCAATTACTGATAGGCCTTATATTTCAGAAGGGAGAAACTTCATTTACAGGCAATTTAAATGAAAGTTGTATTATGACACTGTACATGTGCAATTAAAATTGTGAGCTATGTAGATTTCAAATAAGGTTAGAAAAGAGCTTTAGATTGCTATGATGGTGCATGAACTTTCCTTACTTTTTAGACTAGAATTTTTAGTGTTTGGAAGTCCAGTTGTTGGAAATAATATTCAGATAAGAACTACTGACCATGTATTCCCTGCTTTGAAGGTCATCCTTTATTTTAATAAAATTCAGTTTTTTTTGGCAATGTTTCCTCTCAAATTGTTTCTTTTTAATGTATCTATTTAATATTTTCACCAAGAGATACTTCCAAATGTACCAGTGTTATAAAATTTGTGTTCTTCTAGTTAAATAAACATCCTCCAGGTCAGATGCTACTTAGTAGTAACGATTACGGTGTAGGCCAACAGCTCTTTTCCACTTTATTACGCCTGCTATTTTATTTTCAGTCCTTTGATCTTCTTTCTTACCTTCATTACTTCTGACTGGCATGTGAGTTGATCAGTAGCTTCTCTTGACTGTGTTCCCCCTCTTCACAGCTTTCACCTAATCTTTATGGCAATCAGAGGACATCTGCTGAACTTTTTACAGTTTCTGCTCATTTTTCATGATAGGTATAAAATGAAAATGAGGATCTTGACAAAATGGTTCCTTTTATGGGACTAATTTAAGAATTTTTTCTGTCCTTTTTTTTTTTTTTTCTGTCTCTGAACACTTCTGGTGTTTTTACCTAGCCTCCACAAAAATAATCTTTATTCATGTGAAGAAATTCTGTGAGAAAAATCACCAGTATCAGTGTTATCTGGCAGGTCTCTACTCCGCAATTCTCAAGTAAGTCCTGTTTTGAATTGGCAGTATCAGAATAGATGACATTATCTTTATGTGGTTTTGAAAAAAAGAAAACAAAAAATGTCATCAGTGTGAAGGTGAACTTCAGTTGCGATGCCTGTAGGAGGAGTTTTCATGCCATTTTATCTTTGTTCAGCAGCTTAGATTGTGCAAGAACTGTCTGAAGAAAGATTTGTCTGGCATGAGAGTGTAACAAATGAATATCTCATAATTCTAGTTCTTGTTTGGTTCAGGTTTTTTTCCAACCAAAAAAGTGTGTCTGTGTACTGTAGTGAAATACAGGTTTTTTTTTTTTTTTTTTTTTTTTCCCATAGCAGTCTTTCCTGGGCTTTTTTTTTTTTTTTTTGAAGCTCCATGAAGCTCCATCTGTAATGTAGTACCAGCTGTTAATATTTTCTATAATATTAATTGCTTTTTAGAACACATTAGAGCACTGTCATCATCAGCAGCAGTCATTTTTCTCCTTCTTGGCATCTGGTGCAGCACTGTGTTTTTGACTTTTGGACTGGGAACAGCTCTGATAACACCAGTGTTTTCAGTTACTGCTTGGTAATGTTTAGTCTGACCAAGGACTTTCTGAGCCTCATGCTCTGACAGAGAGAAGAGGAAGCCCGGAGTAAGCCGAAACAGGACACCTGACCCAAACTGACAAAAGAGATATTCCATACCACAGCATATCATGCCCAGGATGTAAAAACGGAGAGCAGAGACCTGGAAGGGCTGGGATTCACTGCTGGATCAGGCTTGGTATCCTTATATCTTCCTTGTGAGTGGTTGCATTCTCCTACCTTGTATTTCCCTTGTCATTATTATTATTGGTGGTAGCAGCAGTGATTTGTGTCATACCTCAGTTACTAAACTGTTCTTAACCTGTGGGAGTCACATTCTTTCAATTCTCCTCCCCATCCCCCTGGGCCTGGGGGAAGAAAGAGGGACGAGGGAGTGAGCAAACTGTGTGAGGGGCTTAAATCACAAGAAATATTGTAAAATTAAAGCAAAGAAAGGCTCTTTTATTAGCAAAAGGAATTTTAAAATGCTGCTTTTTCTGTCTCTGTGGAAATCTCTTTGCTGTATTTGCAATATGTGTTCATTATGATATATAGGCTTTATATAGAAACAATATACAATGGAAAAGGTATTATCTTTTTTGAGTGTTTATAATTAACTTTTTGAAACAATTGAGACATTTCCTGTACTTATGCCAGATATCTTATATGTTAATATAAAAAGATTTAATTCGAATAACACTGTCTATAATTGAGAGTGAATGTATATGAATTCTCAATGGCACTGAGGGAAAAAATGCTCCAAAGGCACAATAAATGTATGCATCTTGTGTTTTAGGGGAACAGCCGTGCAATTACTGTATAACCCTCACTTACCAATCATTTTAACCTCAATTTAATGTGTGTGGTGGTTCTTTCAGAATGACCTTGATGCAGTACTGAATGCTTAGCATTTTTTAAAAGGCTCAGATACCAAGAAATGTAATCCTAGTTAATGGAATATAATATTCAAACCTTATTTAATATTTCATAAATTGTATTTATAGAAATCTTCCATCTATTTACAGTATGCTAAGTAAAATCCCTTCAGTCAAACCAGAGCACTTTTTGTATTGCACTGAGCATCTGATCAGTTACTAGTTTGTACATGGAGAGGTGCTATTTAAAGACTTACATATCCCTTGAAGTAAATTGTACCCTCCAGCTAAATTCTGACACAGTGCAAATAACACATACAGTTTTTTGTATAGTCTTCAGTGCCACACTGCTCTTTTCGAGATCCCTCAGTGGCATTTTCAGCTTCAGCTGTACGAGCCAAACTTTTGTGGATTGGTACTTTCGAAAACTTCAAATGCTGTACAACGCTATCAGGGCAATAGAGGAGCTCAGCTCAAAGTCCACTCTTAAAATTTCCCTCAGGGATATTTTCATTAGAACTTTGTACATGGACAGTTCAAAAGACTTGGCTATTGATTTTTGCTCAGAAGTCCTCTCTCTCTTCTTGTATTGTTCAACATTTTGACAGAATTTCAAAAACCACAAACTGTGGGAGCAGAAGAGTCCAGCTTGAATTTTATGCTGTTCATTTGATTTCTTCCGGCTGCTTCCTTCCTATGTCCTTGTAAACACTACAAGGAGAGGAGCCGTCTTAGAAGATTTGCTAAAAGGCAGAAGCAATTTCACAGCAATCTGAAAAAATATCTGACCTTTCTCCATACAGAAAATGTCTCTTAAGTAAATAACCTTTTTAGCTGTAAAATTTTGCTGAGACTCTCATTTATCAAAAACATAGATAATAATCGCTGTGTGTTTATCTCTTCACCATTTAAAAATTGCATTAAGAAGGTAGCACCAATGCATGTGGACTGTAGTAAAATGCCTCTAGCAACCAAAATATTTTATTTTTAAGTTGAACTGCTGATTGGAAGTTTGGGATGCTGGAAGATGAGAAATTAATTATTAACATCTGCACTTCCTATCCTTACACCTATTATTGTTTTCATGGACATGTGTAATGAGGTTGGTTTACCATTTCCAGGACATACAGTAGTTTAAAATTAATAGGATTTGTGAAGAAGTTAATGAATGAGCAGTGTAATTATTCCCATTTAAGGAAAAACACGATCTATTTGATCTTTATGAAAGATATTGCAGGTCTTGCAATTGCTAGGTGCTTACATACTACACTGATGGTTGATGAGGCAGAGATTTTCTCACCTTTCACTTGATTTCACTGAACGTATTTTGAAAAAAAAAAAAATCGAGATAAATACCTTTCCTAAGGTGGGGGGAACCACACTTGCTGTCAAGAAGAGATTTGTTACAGCCTTTTGAAAGCCTTTTTTGTCTTTCATATAATCTAGTCTGTTCCACTTTATATTATTCATGGTCTACATCACCCTCCTTTATATGACTTCAGAATTCCTAAGCTGTCAAACTTTAAAAGAACATTTAAATAAGTATTTACCATCAAAAACATTGTTAAGTCTGTCTCTTACTCAGTTAGATGAGTAAGCACAGTTAATTTCCCAAACGTATTTAAACTTTATTTACAAGACTGAAATGTTTCCACACATAAATGAATTAGCTAGAGTAGAAACTTAATGTACTACCAAGAATGTTCAGTATATTAACAATAGTATTTTAATCAGCCTGATTATATATGTAGTTAATGACCTTTCTCCAATTAGTAGGATCTCATAGAAGGAAGACGGGCTTGTCCATATCTTATCAGATTTCAGTTTTTCTAGAATTTTCTAATTCTAAGGATTTTAATAAAATAACTAGGTCATTCTAAAATATTTAATTGCATAAAATTACTATATTTCTAATGTAGATGTGTATAACCTTGCAATATCCATAAAAAAAAAAAATATGCTCACATTTACTTCAGAGTCAAAATTTGGTCATTTTCAGAATAAGAGAGTACTATCTAAAAAAACTGAAGTTCTTAAATAAATAAAAATTCTAGTAACTTTCACCTGTAGAAACAGATTATAAAATTTTACTTTATCTATCAGGCTTGGATTTCAAACTGTGTTTTCCAGTAAATGTGCTGTTAGAAAAGGCTGCTTATGTCTTTATGAAGCTGTGGCTGTGTATTTTTGATTTTTCAGATTTGAGGTTTTAATTTTCTCTTGAATATGTGAGAATATAACAAAAAGAAATATTTACTAAATCTCCACTATGAGTGACTGCACCTGTTTAATCTGTTGTTTTAGGTACTTTTTATAACAAATTAATAAGCACACGCATATCCAGACCTCCCCCCCAAAAAAAAAAAAAAGAAAAAAAAAAAAAGAAAAAAGAAAAAAAAAAGAAAAGAAATCTAATGGCTTCGTGCTACTTTTCCTCAAACCTCAACCAGACTATAGTCTCTCAAACACCACGGGAAAACACGGCATGTAAAAAGAGGAATCTGCAAGTGCAGTACATGGTACTGAGGTTATTTTGCCAAGGCTAAAAGAGGAGATCAAAAGACACTGATCTATTAAATGACAGTCTCTAAATAAATGATGCATTTCTACAATGACAAGAGGGAGCTTACAATATGCTAGTGAAAAAGCCAGCAAGGCAGGAAGTCTGATTCAGAGGCAGATACAGTATGAGAGTTTTGTGAAAACCTTAGCAGCAGATCTGCACTGCAGAAAATTGAGGTCAACCACACACATTTTGTAATCTGGGCCACTTGAATCTAAAATACAAAATGGTAAAATCCTCTTTATGCTTCCATTTTCAGAAATAAGCACCAAGATTTCATCCTTGGCTTTGGCTTTATTGCAGTGTTTTGGTGCCTCGTTACACAGTTCTAGACTTTGTGTTCTGGCAGGGGTCTCTCTGGAGTATTTAAAAGAGAGGCCAGGTAGGAAGACTTCTTCTCCAGTCATCCTTCCAGTTAATAGTTGATGAGATGACTGTTTTTCTGTTTCTCTGCTTATTCAGTGGATCCTCCCTAGCTAGCATTTTATCTCAATTTGTGGCATAAATTGCCCCAGTGACAGTTTGTAAAAGTCTTGTTTATACTTGAATCCACAGCCTATATTTTCCTCTTTTTAAGTGACTATGTGCCTATGAAACTTAGTGTGCAGCACCTAACCACATTTTTGTAAGCTTTTAAAAGTATGAAATTGCTTTCTTTCTCTTTTAATTTTTATTATATTTTCCAGATCTTGTAAAGGGAAAAATAAATACTTATGTAAAAATTTCTAGCTCTTCTCCAAAGAATTAAATTACTCCCCTTCTTCAGAAACCCTGATATCTTCAAATAATTATTCATAGATAATACTGAATGTAAATATATCTACGTTTCAGATTTGTCCTTATATTGTGGTGAATTGGGAATTCCTGCTTTCCATGTTGAATAAAATGAAGAAACATATTCTAGTTATCCAAGAAAGTGATATATTTATAGTTATGACATCCTAATTTACTAAAATGCAGTCTTAGGACCTATAAAATTCCCTGTACTGCTCCTTCTCAAAGCTACCCTTGTGATGCTTTTCATAAACAGAAAGATGGTTTTGTGGAACAGTACGTATCTCACCTCTCATGCTCATAAATATTTTTTTCGAATATATGAATATAGGCCTTCCTTGGAAAATGTGGAATAAACAGATGACAGGATAGTGGTTGATGGACCTTTTGGCACTCAGTGAATGCAAGCTATTATCCAAGCAGATTCACACCCATATAATCTTTCTTATATACCTTACCATTGCACAGATACAGAATGTCATTAAAACAAGTTTCCTGTGAGGAAAGAAGTTGAAATGAAGATGTTTTGGTGAATTTCATAAGTCATGCTGATTTTTTGTCCTTACAAATGATATGGGGAGTTTTCTTTTAGTTTCTGTCATGGGTTCAGCAGCAGCAGTCATTTTTCCCCTTTGTAGTAGCTGATGCAGTGCTATGTTTTCGACTTTTGGCCTGGGAACAGCGCTGATAACACCAATATTTATAGCTATGGCTTAGAATGTTTTGGTCTAACCAAGGACTTTCTGAGTCTCCTGCTCTGCTAGGGAGGAGTGGAAGCCAGGAGGATGTAGAAACAGGGCACCTGACCCAAACTGAGAAGAGGTATTCCATACCACAGTATGTCATGCACAGGATGTAAAACTGGGGCAGGAACCTGGAAGAGTTCAGTTCACGGCTCGGTCATCAGGTGGTGAGCAGTTGTATCCTCTTCCCTTATATTTCTCTGGTCATTATTATTGGTGGTGGTAGCAGTAGTGATTTGTGTTATACCTTAGCTATTGGACTATTCTTGCCTCAACCCATGGGAGTTACATTCCTTCAATTTTTCTCCCCATTCCCCCCCCGCTTCGAAGTTGGGGAGGGGGAGAAGAAAGAGGGGGAGTGAGTGAGCGGGCTGTGTGATTTACGGCTTAAACCATGACAGCTTCTCATCAAGTAATTCTGAAATGCTTTGTCAGAATATTGTACTTTAATGAACATAGTAATGTGGCTTTGGCATATATACAATCTCCTGTGCATATGTGCATACACATTTCTTGTTATTAAAGATGAGGAGATGTGGGAAAAAAACCACAAGAAAACCCCATCCATCAGGTGACAATTTGTGCAAAGAGCTGTGAAGTCATTATCATAGCAGTAACAAATGGCTGTAAAAATACCATATGACTCCTCTTCCTGCCTCCTTGGTGGGAACAGAACTGATACAGAAGGGCTGGGCTGCAAACCAAGAAAGTGCATAAACAAACTCAACTACCATTTGGAACTCAGATTTGAGAAAATGCTACCAGGAAAAACCAAGTGTGGGAGAATGGAATGGAATTGTTTAGAAGTGTAAAGGACAACCTACAAAGAAATTTAAAGCTATAAACAGGGAAAACAAGGATATAAAATTGAGTTTTAAGTGATGTAATTCACTACTTCATTGAAACACTTTCTTAGCATAACTCAACTAATATCGGGAAAGTTGAACTGGCAACCCCCCCCAGTGACTTTAACACAGTTGCAGCAGAATTAAACTGCTCAAGCAATTTGGACAAATGAATTGAAAGCTCACCAACAATAGCGATGTCCTAAAAGGAACAAAAATTGCTCTTTACAGGAAAGAAATGTCAAATCATTTTTATTTGGTTTAATATTATCTTCCTTTAGCATTCCAGTTAGTGAAGATTCTAGGAGCTAGTTTATTCCCTTGATTCAAAACATTTTCTTTTGTCTTAGAATTCAGTGGAAAGAATTCCACTGACTGCATCAGGCATTTGTGTGGAATCAAATACAAAAGACAATGTTGTGCAGATATTTCTCCTTCAGTTACTAGGTGAACAAATAAGCGCTACATGGCCATGCACTGTCTGCTAATGCTGCTGATTTGTTAATTTCAGCTTCTACTGCCTAGCAATGCTTCATGGCTGCATCTCACTTTAATTATCAGTATTATCAAATAATCGGCATCTTCACATTTGCCTGCATTCGTGAGCTCTTTTGGACTTTTCTTTACCTAAGTTTAGATTTTAGGTGTTAGCTCTTAATTCTATAACTTCTGAAGTGTTTAGGAAAAGCTTATATTGGTTTATACTTGCTTAAATGTGGGCAGAGGTCTAAGTTACATTACTGGGACTATATGCACTCTAGTATTATTTAACTTATTCCAGCAATTGTCCTTGATATTGATCAGCACGATCCAGCATTTGAAGGAGCCTGAAATGTTTAATACAGCATTGCATGGAACATTTGCATACAAATTAAATATAAGAAGGCAGTGATGTGTTCGAATAGCTAGAAAAATAAGGTTGCTGCTTTGAAGGAACATTTGGCTGTACCTGTCTCTTATTCTATTTATTCCCTTTAAGTGAAGGAAACTGTAGCTTTATAGATTTTGTAGTATATGCATATTGGTTCTAAAGTATTACCTACAAGCATAAAATAAAAAATGGCCAACAGTGCTGTGTTATCATTTCAAAAATAACATTCAATTTGACAGTAAATTTAGTTCTCAACCCATACAGCTATCTTAAAAGAATAATATATATAAGAAACGAAGTGCAGTAGTTGATCTTGCAAACTTAATCAGTGTAAATTAGCCTCTTGATAGACCTAGTGACCGTACTGAACATGATCCAGCAAGGTGTGCTTGTGGTAAAAAAAGGATAGCAGTATCCTGGGCTCCACTATGAGCAGTTTTGCATTCAGGTTTAGGCAGGTGATTTTTCCCCTCTGGTCACCATTATTGAGACCCCACCTGGAACACTCAGTCTGTTTCTGGGCTCTCCAGTGGAAGAGAGACCTGGAGGTACTTAGGAGAGTCTAGTGTGACAAGGCTGAGAGACCTGGGACTGGAGAAGAGAAGGCTTTTGGGGGTAGAGTGTGGGTCTTATCACTGCATTAAAGTATCTTAAGGTACAACAAAGATGGAACTGATCTCTTTCCAGTGGTGCCCAGTAACAAGACAAGAGTCACTGGGCACAAATAGAAGCATAGAAGGTTCCCTCTGTAAAGTAAGAAGACCAGTTCTACTGTGAGTGTGACTGAGCACAGGTTGCTCAAAGAGGCTGTGAAGCGTCCATCCTTGGGAAATACTGAGATATTCAAAAGCCATGTGGACATAGTCCTGGTTAGCCCACTCTAGGTGACCCTGTGAGCAAAGGGTGATGGCTAGGTTCCAGACATCTCTGCCAGCTGTGGCTATTTTGTCATTCTGTGAATCATACACACTCTCTTATAATATTAATATTTCTATTGTGCAACTTAGAAACAAGATTGGTACTTCTTTAAGGTAGGAAGTGCTTTATAAACTTAGTTAACGGCAATTACTACCTGTCATTCACAGAAAATGAAAACATTCATAAAGATAATTTTCTATTTTGCAATTATTTGTGAGGAATTATAAACATGATAGTATAGATGAGGAAATTCTGATGCAAAGCATGATTATCCAAATTTTACTGTGAGTTCCTGACAGTGATAAAAACACCACTAGTCTACCTGTCATCTACTGGCTTATACGAAAACTGGAGATTTCAGTGGCTTACCTGTGTACAGTTTACATGAGGTAGAGTGGTTTGGAATAGACTTGCAACCTTCACTCAGTTTCCCAGTTCTCACAGCTTTAGCCAAACTCCTTAACTTTTTTTGATGCTGCAGTCTGTCTGCATATGCTTTCACCGCCTTAACCTTAGAAATGTCTTGCCAGTTCCAAAATTAATAACCTTTTGTTTAAGTAGCTCACTTGGTAGCTTTTGATCTAATCTTCTCATCTATCTTCTGTTTCTGCTTTATACTGTTTCTTTCTGTTGTTTCTCTCAGTTAATCCTGTAGTACTTTTTTGTGCCATTATCTTCCCTTCAGTCCTTCTCTCTGAAGAATTTTGCCCAATTTATTTTGCTCTCCGGTTTAATCCATTTTATTCAGTTTCTTTCATTTCATGCTTTGTGACAAACAGTTCTTAGCAGTCACACTTTATATCACACTATTCTAGTGTGTGTGCAGATAACCCCTTCTATTAGTAAAAAATATGAAATACTGGACTCAAATTTGATTGAGTCAAAGCACATCACATGAATACTAGCAAAATGAGTGCCTTATCTTTTGAGGTGAAAGCTTTTTTTCTTCTAACAAAAATACTGACTCTGAGAGCAGTAAGAGAAGCACATTCAGAGGCATTGTTAAAGCTTGAAAACTTAAGTTTTTCCTAAACAGTATCACAGTAAAACAATAGTTTGCTTATAGCTAACAGTCCAATATGGATCTCTGTGAGCTTGTAGAGGAAGGTAGGTGACATAATTTCTGTTTTACAATGGAAGGAGATAACCACTGAAGAAGTTATTAATAAAACTATTGTTAGCCTAGCTCATTTTAGTAAGCTTTCTTGGTACTCAGAGAACTAAAGGTTCCCTGCTAGAGGCTTTCTTTCAAACAGGTACCTAATTTAGCCACTTCTGACTTCCTCTGGAGTATTGTATATTTTTCATCTGCTATAGGGGCTGTTAGAAAGATTAAGTGTATTAGGCTAATTTGCCCTGAGAGAAGGTAGGTTTTTGTCTAACGTCATATAGAAAGTGAGGCATAGAAAATGTACCTGACCCTCAATATCACTTTTATACCCACTTCCATACAGCTCTTGTTCACAAGCAAGATCTGCTTCAATACACAAATTCTTTTGTACCTTCAACATTATTTTTTATGTTATATATCTGTATCACATTAATCTGCGTGTCCAGAATTAAAGCTGCTTCAGGCATTTTCTACATACTCAAGTGAGCTTATTAAGAAGGACTACCAAACTGAGACAGGTAATTTTATTCAGTGACCAGTTCTTAAGATTGAGATGTATTAAATAACATGTGAATTCACCTTTTAACTTTTTTTGAGGATATTATACAAGTGTATGTCTATCCAAAGAAATGGAAAATTAGTGTTTTATTTAAGGCACTATCAAAAATCCTCAGGCAGAAATTCTAGTGCTGCCACACAAGTCTAAGAAATATCCCATTAATAAAACTGAAGATCGGCTTCAAAATTAGAAGAATGTGATTTTTTTGTGGTTTGGGTTTTTTGGGCTTTTATTTTTTTCCTTCTAGTAATGGAAGCAAAAAAAAATATGTTGTACATGTTCTTATTCAGCTAGAAATCTATTTTTAAAAAATAAAAAAAAAGAAGGCAAAAATGTTTGGCATTTAATTAAATATTCACTGACTATTGTAATAGTAGTTTCCTGTGCAATCATAAATAATTTCAAATAATAGTTTTAATTAAATACTGGGTTAGCTTTCAGTCTTCTCCTCCACTTCTGCTGTTTCAGTCCTCAATGGTGGACTTTCTTCATCTCTCTTCATTAGTTTCCTCTTTTTTTTTTTATTTGCTTTTAATAGTGTTTTCTCTTAATTTTATGCTATTTTTTGTCATTTTCTTTGAGATACCCTGTATTACTTGTCCTCTTGTTGAATTTGGGTCATTTCCATCTTGGCTGTTTTATTTCAAGGCTTTTATTTATTTCTGAATGTCCTCCAAAGATAAGCATTTACATTCAAACCTGAGATTATTGTTAAAAAAAAATGTTAAAAAATCAGAAACATCTATTATTTATTACTGCAAAAGCATAATTATAGCTTTAAAAGTGTTTTCAATGTCATACTTAAAAGAATAATTACTTGTGATTAATCTATATTCTGGATGTTACTGTGTGCCTCTGGTAACTTCTGGATTTCAGAACAATTCAATCACATTTAGGAGTTAAGAGAGAACTAGAAGACAATAAGTTTAAGCAACGTATGTGACAATTACGTTTCTTGCTGGAAACAGTCAATAAGTGCCCCTGTAGTGGAAAAGATCATGTCACCTCTTGTTTGTTAAGTGTGAATCCACCTGAGTTACTGATTTTGGAAACCATGCTTCATTAGTTCTGACGATCACAGAACTACCTATAAGCCAGTTGACAACATATAAATCCACATATAAATTTTTCATTGCGAACAATGAAAAGGGAAAGCCTGTACCCCAAGGAGTGCAAGTGTTTGCTGTGCATGGCTGTGTGCACACACTATAGTGAATACAGATAAACTCCGCTTTCAATTGTAGCAAACAAATACTTATCCCCTGCTGTTTCCTTAATAGCTTTTATTGGTGGTCAGAGATGACAGTACTTACTTTCTTTTTTCATCAGAAGAAATTGTCTTATCTTCTCAATAGGGACAGTATGCATACGGTTCATTTGCCACAACCTATCAAGTTGCACAAAAGAACGATTTTTTTTCCTTCTAGTGGTATCATTACTATCACAACACATTCAGCCTTTATTCTTTGTAACATAAAATGAATGAATTTTATGCGCTTTTTAATTTGAAAGGGGCGGATTTGCTTTTGTTTAAAATATGCATTAGATTTTGTTGTTTTTTTTTTTTTTCTGGTAATTCACACTGACTTTTTGGCTTTTTTTCAGTTTCAAAACTCAAAGACAGTTTCTGCACAAATGTGATTTGACACTTTCAGATAAAAGCAGGATGTTTAATTTAGCAAGAAACCCATGTTAAGTTCTTATAATGAATTCTAGGATAGACATTTTACAGCATCACCAGCTTTCTGGATCATATCAGCTTTTTCAATTAATTGCTTGTCATATAAGATCTTCCACAATATTGAAAATACAATTATCCACATATTTTCCTTTTCATTTTTTTTCACCTGCATTTCAAATACAATTTGTTATATGGTCCTCACTTCCATGAAATCTTTAATACACTTATCCTTACAACTAACTTCATAGTTAATTAAATCACAATAGTCCCATTCTACATATCTTAGAAATGTAGAAAACAAAACTGCAAGGGATGTCAAGAAGTCAAGAAGTTTTCTACTCCATCTGTCTGTGTTAAGGCAAGATTAACTATGAACTGTGATAATCTTGACAAGTATTTGTCTAATGTGGCCTCTAAAATTTCCAGTAGTAGATATTGCAGAGCCTTGAAAACCAGTCTATTCCATTTCTTAACTGCCTTTATCATAGGGACAGTTTCTTTTAATATAAACCTGTATTCCCTTCATTGCATTTTAATGTCAATGCTATTTGACATATCTACTGCAGCTATGAAGATGGGTTAGTTAAATTCTTTGTGCAAAGTTTCACATTTGAAGGTGAAATCTCTCTCCTTACTCATGTAATCTTTAGTTTAAACAACCTAGTTTACTTCAGTCCGGTTTTAAAAGAGTAGTTTTCTAGGGCCATGATCCATCCTCTCCTCTGTACTCCCTTCAATCCATCTTTTAAAATAGCTCACATGATGGCTGAAGCAGGAGAGGTTGCACTCCCATGTGATGTATTATAAAAGTATAATGCTGTAGATACATCACATTCAGCTCACCATTAGCTATAACCAGTGCGTCATTCTTTTCACCTGTTGCAGTTGTTTAGATTCTACAGTTTGTTCAGTTAATTGTTTCTCCTAAACTACAGGATCTTAGATGCTCCTAGCTAGAGAGTGAATTTCATATAATTTATGAAGTTTGTCACTCTTCTGTATGACAAGATGGTCTTCCAATATGTTTGTGGTTCCTCTCCATAAACTGAAATCTTTAAAGAAACACTCCTTGTATTCCATCAGCTAACAAATAATATTTGTACTGCTGAATTTTACTCCATGCACATCTCTTTTAACAGCTGTGCTTTAAGTGTGCTTCTTCAACCAGTTCTACACTCAGCTTTTCACAGTTACCTGTATCTGCAGCTGACTTCTGAGAATGGGATGTGAGATAGTGTTGCAAGACTTAATAAAGCAGGATATATGACATTTACCATGTGTCTCCTATGCAGACAGTTTTATCATGGAGAGTAATTACCTCTCACTGTTTACTTAAACGGGTTCTTTCTTGCTCTTCTGCTGATGAACTTCCACTTTATTTTTCTCAAGAGTGTTTCTGAAATGACAATCCTCTCTATACTGAAATAAAAATGGAAAATCTGTGAACACTTTTAGAAGGATGCAGAAGCAAGGAGGCAGCAAAATCCTATCTTTTTGGAGACATGTCATGGACAATTTTGTGTTCCTTTAGTGAAAATGTATGGAAGTCAAACGCAAGTAGCCCAACCTTCTCAATACTGTGTAGATTCTAGACAAAGTTTATAGTAGCTTAACAGTGGCTGCAGTATTGTCAAATTGGCTTAATTTAGGAAAAGTTCATGCTGTCTTAAAACATAGTTCAGTTTTGCACTGCTTATTACTATAAGCCAGATTATAGCTTTTCTAGTGACAATATTAGAGCTACTTGCTGCCAGTTTGAAACCACCCATTGATGCCGACAAACTAATGTATTGTATATATCAGGGTAGAAATGTGTTCACAATATTGTTGTTGTGGTTTCAGGCGTAAATCAGTCTGCCTGCCCACTCACTGCT
Organism: Forpus xanthops; assembly: GCA_032466535.1. Taxonomy (NCBI): domain Eukaryota; kingdom Metazoa; phylum Chordata; class Aves; order Psittaciformes; family Psittacidae; genus Forpus; species Forpus xanthops. The sequence continues at coordinate 427 of JASSUY010050977.1, read as the reverse complement.
CCCACCTTCTTCCCCTCCCACTCTTCAAGGTGTGTGTGTGTGGGGGGAATGGGAAGAGGAACCAAAAGAATGCAACTCCCACGGGTTGAAATAAGGACTGTTCAGTAACTAAGGTATAACACAAATCACCACTGCCACCACCAATAACAACAATGACCAGAGAAAAACAAGGGAAGAAGACAGAGCTGCTCACCACTTGACGATCGAGCTGTGAACTGAACTCTTCCTGGTTCCTGCCCCCAGATGCAAAACTGGGCATGACGTACTGTGGTATGGAATACCTCTTTGGCCAGTTTGGCTCAGGTGCCCTGTCCCCACTTCCTCCCGGCTTCCCCTCTTCCCTGGGAGAACATGAAACTCAGAAAGTCCTTGGTCAAACCAAAATATTCTAAACTGCAACTATAAACACTGGTGTTATCAGCACTGT